>JAIPRL010000631.1:0-123870 GCA_025469235.1 Pemphigus obesinymphae
TGGTAGTAAATTTTTTAACAGAGAAAAAAAAAAAAAAAAAAAAAAAAAATAAACATCATTGTAAAACCACTAGCTCCCTCGCTACGCTCAGAATCTAAAATATTGACATGTTTCTTATCACATTGAATATTTTTAAATACTTATACTAATTTAAAATTATGAAAAATGATTATATCATTATATTGACTTACTCCCTTTCTCACTAAACGTTTTTTTTTTTATCTTGAGTTATACTAAATCGCACAAGAAATTGAATTGATAACAAAAACCGGTTAGGAAAACCTACTTTGGCTAAATTAAATTAAATAACTTACAAAACTAAGTTAAAACTTATTTTACAATAATCTAAAAAGATTATAAAACAAAACGAATAATTTCTATTACTCTAGTAACCAAATTAACAATGTTCTTTATGACTATATAATAATAATAATATAAAACGATTAACGAATAATATTTAATAACCAATATTTTTTATATTAAAAATAATTACTTATACCACTTTTCACCAAAATCGTTCATATATGCACTAGCATATTATTATTTAGGTATTCGCTTGTTATAAATAAATAAAATTAAATAAAAATATTTAAATACTAGTATCCAAATATTATAGATTAAATTTAATAATTTTATCTGTAACGAATTATTTAAAAAAATCCTGATCCTTTAATTTATATAGATAGGTACACATTATACTCATATATAGTGTATAAATATTATTTTATTTTTATAACCTAGTAAATATAGGTACTATATTCAGTAAAAATTACAGTAAATCTATTAAGTAAAGTGAATTTTATTATAAATATCGTTGTTTTTCGTATATTATATTTATGTTTACTATATGGCAGTATATAAATATTTATTATATACTAGGTATAGGGTACTTATTTTAGCTTCGTAATACTTCAAAATACGTCTCATTTCCATGTTAGCTAATCTTACATTTTATCTCTATTTTGTTACATACCTGTTAATAAATACTATGTAAAAGTAAAACAATAGAAAATAGACATTTGCATTTGTTAAAACCTAAACATGTTTTCTTATTCAGTTTTTTTTTAAAAAATATTTTTTCATTTTATTAAAAACTTGTGTATAATTTATTCCATAAATATAAACATAACTCAGGTATGTTTTCAATTTTATAATGAATTAATACCTATATTATTGCATTTTTTTAGCCGTGTCTCAAGTCGAACATTGGTTGGAGAAACTTCACGATAAACGACATTCGTTAGACATCGACTGTCACGAACGTAAAACTATGTTGGAAAAACGACTGACAATCTCTTTACTAGTCACTGATTTAAATTTACTTGAAAATATCCTGTTGGAAAGACGAAGTTCTCTAGATAGGGTTAAATGTTGTTTAGGAGATTCCCAATATGAATGTTCTAAGTTCACAGAAGTCAACACAAACCTGATAAAAGAAGCTAAAGATATCAGGGATCAAGCATTAAGGGTAGCAAAAGCTACGGAGCAACTTGTGTTGACAAAAGGTTACATGGAAGATGATTATAAACTCAAGGCGTATAAATTATTAGAACTAGCAACAGAATATTTAGAAGACCTTACTAGAAGAGAACACTTTTTAGACGTGGCTATGAAATTCTTTGAATCGGCCGAGAAAGTAATAGTACGCCATGCATAGTGTATTTTTTTGAAAATAATTTTTTTTTACTGTGATATATAGGTACTCCGAGCATGGGAAACCATACTTCAACATTCGTCTGATGAAAACTTAGCATCCAAGAACACGTATGTTACAGAAACAGTAAAACGAACCGGCGCTTCAGTAATTCAAGAAGGAAATTCAATATTGAAAGATGTACCAGAGGCGGAGGTATTTAATTTATTCGTTAAATTTCATTTATAAAAAACGGTATTAGAATTTTTTTTTTATATAGGGTGTTAAACGGGTCGTAGAGGAGTTGGAAAGAAAAAAACAATTAATATTATCTATTGTTATGAAAGATCATGACAAATATTTGGAATCTTCTGAAGCAGTTAACGCATATTCAGAAAATTATAATAAAGTAAAAATAAAAACAAATTAAATTAAATACATTTTTAATTCATATACATTACCTATTTAAAAAAAACCATGTTATATATTTGTGTTTTTAGATATTTTCATGGATAGTAAGTTCGGCTGAGTCATTCTTACACGAACACAATTCGTTGGGTACAAATCTCGTGGAAGCCCGAGAATTTTTAGAATCTCACAAAGTTTTACAGAGAGATCTCAGAGTATGTACAAAAACTGAAATAATATAAATTAAAATATGATTAATTTATGTTTTTGTATATTTTTAAAGTATGACGAATAAAGATGATGTATTGTTTTTATAATAAATAAAAGATAAACAAAAAATTAGTTCAATAGACTGTTAAAATAAAACATTCTTTGTTTTTAAAAATTTACATAATATACTTACTCAATATCGTCGATAATAAAAACGATCGAACAAAAAGAGATAAAAATTTCAATGGATATATCGTATCATCCTCATCATTGTTCGTTTTATATTTTGTCCATGATATTTTACATAAGCCGCACGCATTTTCTAAACCGGTTTTCAGCGTATTCATAACTATAAGCTTTATGAATTTATTTTTGTAGACTAGAGGGATCGATATTAATGCATTGGTGAACTCAACTAATTTACCACCGTTGACGTACATTAATCCTGAAACAAGAATTGATTTGGAAGGTAAATCGATCATGTTAAAAGATCATTGGACGTATTTGGACAGGACACTCGACTGGAGGATACAATTAGCTGAACTGTATGTCAAGTTTTATACGTCGTCCGAAAATTTAAATATCGAATTTTCGAACTTGGACTGGATTGTCCAAGAACACGTCGATGTATCTGATCAAAGATTAGATTCTGCGCATAAGTATTGGACCAATATCTCACAACTATATATCCAGCTGAAGAACACCGGAGAAAAGTTTTTATACCAAAGTTCAAAAGTGAGTACTAAAAAAAACATATTTGTAGTTTGTATATTTTAAAGACGAATTGAAGAGTTGAAGGAAAATAATAAAAAAGATTAAAAATTAAATATAAATATTTCCTTAAGAATATATCTAGGCAATTTGTGTGCATAAGTGTAATAGTTGTAGGTATTCTCTCAAATATTAAAAATAGTATTTAAATTTATTTTTGTTATTTAATAATATTATTAATTATAGTAACTTTAAATGTATTTATTATTATAATACATTTTTAAATATTTTAGATTCTGAGTCAATTTATTAGGACTTATATGATGGGTTTCCCACTTTTTTTTTTTTTATACATATATTATATCTGAACACATTTTTTTCGAGTAGGTAGAAGGAGTCAAGCAGGAGTTTAGGTGTTAAGCGGTTTTTTGATAGAAATCAGTCCAATTAGTACATTGAAAAGGTGATTATTTGATCATCATAATAATAAATAAAGTTGTCATGGTGGCATATTTTTTTTATTTTATCTCAAAATCAACTTAATGTCATATTAATGACTATCCTGTCTGAACCGAAGGTATGATGGACCAACTATATTGACTATAACTATTTGACTAACTATATGATCATTGACCAACATATATTAGTTTTACAATGATGTGTTTTTGATTTTATATATTTTATATATTTTTATGTTTGTACCTATACACTTTTTCGCTTAGAAGGTAAAGTACACTGTACAGTAAGTTGGAAATTTGAAATGTACATTTATATACGTATGTACAAATATTTTGCTAACTACTATATTGATGTGGTTAAAAGGATGCTACACCAATGATTTCCAGTAATAAAAATATGTCTAAGAAAAACACAAAATTACCTCTTAAAGTGATTTTAGAATTCAAATACCTATATTCGAATTTATATAAAATAATATTATGGAGACAATCTCATAGGAATTTTACAAAATATTAATTAACAAATAAGTTACAAAAAAATAATGATTTTTGTACATTAAATTTGGTGCTATAAAATAAGAGAATAATAAAACATCTATGAGATCTTATCCGAAAAATTAAAAAAATATATAATTATAGGTGTTTTAACTCTAAAACTATTTAAAAATCGTCTTTGTTTAAAACTTTTTTTCTAACGAATTTTTTGATTACACGACAATAAAAAGTAATATGGGTATGGAACTATTATTAAATTACTTTAAAAATGTATTTAAATGTATTTAAATTTTTTTAAATTTTTGAATTTTATTTCTCATAAAATTCATAAAAATTTCCTATATAAAACCCCTTGAAAATTTAAATAATTATTATTTATTAGATCCATATTTTATATATAACAACAGTGTCTTATGCAGTGGTTCAATTGGGAAAAAATAAATCTGTTATTAAAAATAATGAAATCTGGGTTTAGTTAAAAATCAGAGATAACTCCCCTTGTCCAAAATTTCTTCACCAGGAGGAAATTTTAAAAAAGTTTTGGATTATTATATAACATGAATAAAATATAAAAAGTATAACTTTCTTTTCTTACATGAACGTTGGATTAGGTATTTTAAAGGAAACACAGTTAAGGTATTACTTTTACAAAAGAATTGAACATTTTCCTTTAAAAAAATGTATGTATATACAATTTATACTCTTCTAATAATATTAGGTAATTAGTATTTAAAAATGTCGTTAATATCAAGAAATTCAGTTAATCGTGATCAAGAATATTATGAGGACGCTATACCATTCATTTTAAGGTGTTCTGTATGGGTAATTTTTAAGAAGTTTTTTGAATAATAAAAATTTCACAATTGAAAATGTTAAAAATTAAAATGCACTTTAAAATTAATCTAAAAATGGTCTCATATTTGTACCACTTTTTATTGTTGAGTAATTACAATAATTATCCAAACTACTTATGGCTTTCTGATAAAAAATTATCATAAAAAATAAATAATTACATTGAATAAAATATGATAACTTAAATTAAGAACAACGAATTTTGTTTGAAAAATATATTTAATCATTTAAAATTTATGATTAAAAAACGTCAAATTTCTAAATTTTTAAATTTAAAAAATGATTTTATCTAATAATACTCTATATTTATCCATAGTAAATATTCTCATCTATCGAATTTTTAAAAATTTTGATTCTACGATAACTAGGAGAGAAGTACTTAAAAAGTAAGAACGTGTTTGAATGCTGTTTAAACTCATGAATAGCGTCCTCTTAATAGTTATATCTCTAATTAGAGCATCAACATAATGTAGTAGACAATCGTTTATCGTGTTCCTGCATTATTTTTCGACTACGTAGGTTCTCATTGGTGTATTATATTGGGAGATGCATAAAATGTGCGTGAACTTAAAAAAAAATAATAATATACTGGGAAAATCGGAAAATTACCCATTAACTAAATAAAATTTGATACCTAAAATAGGGTATTCCTACTACTAGAACTTTTGTGTACAGACATTAAAAAAATTATAAAATAAAATGACAAAAAAAAAAAACACATAAATTATAAAACCAATATATTCCTAATGCTTCACTCAGAATCTAAAAATTGTAATCTTTAAAATATTATATCTTCAAAAGTTCTATCTTATAATTTCGAAATTAATTAATGTGATGATAAATTTGGTTATTTTATGAGTGTTAGTCGTTAGACTTATAAGTTATATAATATGTATAAAAATTAAAATTTTATGAGCTCTATTATGTTTTATAATAATTGATGTTAGTAATATTATGAACGCTATAAAATTGAATCGTAAATTTTATAGAAATATAGGTAACAAATATCAATAATGGATGACATACAATTTCGAGTTATAAAAAAACATAATATTGGTATAGGTATTTTTATTTTAATATGTCAAGTACAAAATAATTTATTATTATTGTAAAATTATATTTGTCATACTTTTACACGAAATTTTCGTCGATTAATTTTATTTTAAAATTAGTTTAAGAAGATTGCATTATTACTAGATTATAAAATCGCCTTTATATATCAATTTATTTCCATTATAATTTGAAATTTATAATATATATTTTATGACATAATAATTAAGTATAAATTATATCAATAATATTATATATTACGAGAAACATTTAATAATATCTTTCATACGTCATATATGTTAGTATATTTAAATTGTACATTCATAAATTAACGTACTGTAATTAAATTTGTATATTTGCCAAAAACACGAAATCCCACAGAGAAAAATATTATTACTCTCAACATCTTCCTCATGGTTATACTGCAATACACTGACGTTATATAATACGTATTTTAAATTAAACTATTGTTTGGTTTTTTTAAATTATTTTAACGGTTCATAAATAATTTTTTTATTGAATTTAAAACGTAATCTACAATTATCAATGTTCTTATTTTATTTTTAGTTTGATAATAATTGCTTAATTCAGTACATTATATTTATTATTCTTATATACTTCACAAAGTTAATGTAGTTAAGTATCAAAATAATTATGAAACATTAAAACATCGAGCTCGTCCTACAAGTTTTAAGTTAAAAATAAAGTAAATACAAAAATTATTTAACTACTTTGCTCGATTTAAAACAATTTTTTTTTCACAATTTACGTCTTTTGGCAATGTTGGTAAATTTAATTCGTACTTTTGAAAATTAGCCAATGCCAACTGAAGTTGACTGATCGTGGCATGATTTCGTCCATTATTTTAGTGTTATTACACATGTTTGACTCTTACTGTATTTATTTCCGACCAGACTGCCGGTCTGATCTAGGTAGCCGTCTAAACAGTGCGTGTCTTTTGATAAACCAAATTTAAACGAGTTTATCACACTTAGATTTTGAGAGGGAGGGATAAGAAAAACTGATTATAAGATATTGATTAACTTTATCGTATAATGTCTTAACACCACATTCTATAAATTTGATAGAGTATACCTATAGGGTTATCAGAAAAAACCCCGAAGACTATACAGTAAATCCTTTTTATTTTTTTTTTAAATATAGAAAAAACTCTGGATGTATTTACGAATTGAACATGTCACTTTTTTTTAAATCATTAAAACAATGCAGTATTTTTATTATTATTATTTTTTTTTTTAAAAAAGAAGAAGAAGAAAAAATTGAATAATATTTAACTTATAGTTTTATACTTTGGAGGTACCTATATTGTATAAAATGTGAAGAATAAACAGTTTGATTCTAAAGATTCTAAGGAGTATTATTTAGGCAATTTATTATTCTTTCTTTGTAAAATTTTATGTTTGTGTGAGGCGTACGTGTTCATATTAAGTAACCCGTATCAAAAGTACACGGAGAGCCATTACACGCACAGGCAGATATCTATTTTATAACCACGAAAAAATGTACATTTTTTTTCTAAAATAGACTATTCAAATATTCCATCAGAACATCGCAATGAGTACATGAATTTTAATTTTAAAAAAATATTCGAATTTTCCATAACATTTACGGGAATGATCGAAACACATTTTAAAAATTATTTATATTTAATTAGATATTTATGTTTGAAATTTGGAAAATGGAAAAAATTATAAATGGTTTTAATTAAAGTATAAAATATGAAAATGAAAAATGTAGCTCGATCATTCTTTCGAGTTAATGAATAATCAATATACGTTTTCAAAATTATTATCGGAGTACGCATCATGCCGCTGTGGAGGCCCTTTAAGTCATAATTATATTATAGGTACTACCACAAACAAAAAAAAAAAATTATATAAGTAGGTATATACGTATACTTATTTTTATAATATATAATATTATATATATAAGTTTCTTTTTATGTCCGGTATAGAAATCCGTACTGCTCAACCGATCTACATTAAATTTTGTATTCATACTTATAGTTGTTAAAACAATTTTATTTGATGGTATCCGATCATTATCCACAGAAACTCAGCAAGTTTTATTCGTTTTTCGGATTTTATTGTGTAAACCCCGAATAAACTCAATTGGGCTAGTATTTTTAAACTACTCGAGTTTTTGCTAAAACTGACCTAATAACATCCTAAAATAAAAATGATTCACCATAATTTCCATTACAATTTTTTTTTTTTAATAAATTACTAAACCAGATTTTAATTGTTATACATTTACATTTTACACCCAATTACATATAACTAGGAAATAAGGTTGTATTTTATAAATATATACTTTTTTAAAAAATATTTTCAATTCATAATATAGAAACCAAAATGGGAAACATTTTTGGAGTATATTATTATTATGTCACGTTTATAGAATACATAAACAACTAGTAAAATTTCAAGAACTAAAATCACCTATTTAAATTGCAATAAAACTACAAAAATATATGGTTTATATAATATACAGTTATCATTTGCTAAATTGCAACTTGCAATAGAATTGTTGGAGTATTTATTTTTAAATTTCTTTATTTATTAAAAATTCCAGAAAACTCGTGTAGTTTATTGATTAAAATAAAAAAAATAATACATACTTTAACCAATCGCCATTGTTCGAAAAATTGAGTTTTTTCCCTTTAGATCAAATGTTTAGGTATAATAATATTATGTGTATAAAAACAATTTCCATTCAAAGCATTTTCATTTGAAATGGCTTGGAAGAGACACCGATCGTATCAATCGTAAAAAAAAAAATTTTTTTAAATAACTAATTACGGTATCAAGGTGAATATTATGCGAAAAAAACGATAAATTTTTTCGTGTCTTTAGTATAATTTAGTACGAAGCTAGTGTCTATAATAAAAATATCTATACGATAATCTCCAAAATACTAAATTACATTAAGTGTATAGATTGTACGGGAAACACCACGATGAAGAAATGTATATTTTCGACCGGGATAAAAAAAAAGCCATAACCCTCTCGAGTGGTGCCGGGATTTAGGTTGACATTGACCCTACTCGCGTCAAGCCGTGGATTTATGTGGGCAGGTGGCGAATCTCAGGAGTCAGGACTCGAGTGTGTTTACGTGGACGTATAACATTATATTAATGTGTTCTACGCGCGGCACGCACCCCATTCCGTCGGCAGATCGTCTGTTGCAGCCTGTATACAGTCTGATGAGTAGGGGGCGGGGAAGAGAGATTTTTCTCCGTGCCTTGTGTATATTTTCGACTTTTGGGTTTTAATTAGCGTTTCGTGTGCGGCGTGGTGGGGTCCCGGCGTCTGGCATGGTTCCTAATCGAGGGATGTCGCCGTTAATATTATAGCGACCGTCGTGTGTTACAGTCGGAGGACGCTCATCTGGAACTAGACGTGGCACGGGACCGCGTGCGATCGCTGCTGGATTCGTTCGCGGACAGGAAAACGAGAACAACTTCCGTCTGGGAGACTTGGCAGCGGGCGTCGGCCGAAAACAAATTGGACAAAGTGCTCTGGTCAGAAACCATGTGCGAGAGCAGCAAGGTGAGTATTCTTTTGCGTCCAAATCGAACGTTTTCTAATTTTAAATAATATGCATTATATGTGCCTACCTCTACTTACCTATATACGTCTTGTGCATCGGGATCAGACGCGTTTAGTTGGTGCAGCAAATCGCATATATTATTATAATATCGATAACGTAAATATTTAAAAACGCTAATTCAAAAAAAAAAAAAAAAAAATCAATCCAAAAGCTATAATATTATATATGGTTGGTTTAAAAACGAATTATACTATATTATTGTATATTTTGAAATTACTGTTAAAAAAAACTACAAAAATAGTTGTTTTTGGTATATAATATAATTTATTATAATATACGAATATCTATTTAGCAAATGCAGTTTGAACTAAGTACCTATACTAGATGCACTCGATACATTATATAAACACAAAATCATTTATAAGTAATAATTGCGTTAATTTTTAGACCAATATGTTGATCAGATATCTCAAGGATATAATTACAGTGATTATAAATTACGGGGATTATAAATTAGGAGACTTGCAGTAGACAATATTTTGCAGGACACACTCAATCACAATAAGTTGACCCTTCAAATGTTCAGTGTAAATAAGTGTAGTGTTGATGGATTAACGAGTTGACAAGATTACTACAAAGTTAAAAATTAATTAATTCTTGTAAGCTACACGTTATTTGCGTGCACAGTAAAATAATTACAGTTTTTATTTATATGATATTTCACTCAATAAACACAAAGATCAAATTGGGATCAACAATTTATTATTTATACATATTGGTTGCATTGCAGATTGCTTTGGTTGTCTTTAAATTATTGACAGACTTGGGTAATATTCCGAATACTGCAGTATTCGGAATATTGTATTTAGAATAATTTTGAAATATTCCGAACATTATTTAAATACTTTTGTAAGTTTTTAATACAGTATTTTGAATACTTTTAAAAAGTATTTCACCCAAATCTGTTGATTGCAACCTATAAGTATAATGGAACTATACACAAATTTAGATTTGATGGGGTATGTCAGAAAAGTATAATGAAATATGTGTTTATAAAACTCAACAAATATTAAAATAATGTAGGTACTTGATAATGAATATTCATAGAGTATCTAATTAAGTTAAAAGAATAATTTTTTTTTATTTATTTATATTTACAAGCATAAAAATAAATTATAAAGTACATATATCCAAAAAATTTTATCAAGTTTTTATTTATTGAATTATCATATAATATACATTTTGTTGTTTTTAATGGGTTCGTCCAGTATTCTTTAAAGTTTAAACTTTTCGATTTCCACCCAAAAATAAATCAAAATACAAATAATATAGAACTTCCCAAATTATTTGTCATATTCTATGCTAAAATTTTTTTTTTGAGGATATACAATATATTTAATAATAATTTGTTAATAATTTTATTAGGCTTAACTACAGTTAATGTACAGAAAATGTCACAATTTATTAAATAATCTCATAACCTTCGTTTGAAGTTTTCAAAGTTTTTAAATATAAACGAGTTTTATGGCGCGGTGGATCCATGCCAAAATCTATGGAACCAAGCAACTTAGTCTTTCCACGTCATATGTGCAGGACGTCACATACACAACTCATCAAAACAAATTAATAATCTATTATTTTTCTAAATTAAGACGGTTGTTATTATATAAATATATATATATATATATATATAAATATTTTTTTTTTTATATTATATGTAGTTTATCCAATCATGTCGTTAATTTTTTTTATAGACAGTTGATTGGGTTTCCAAATTGGATACTCAGTTATATCCAGTATTAAAATCTGAACCATCATCAGTAGATCGGCATATCTCAGAGGTTGAACAAAAGCTACATAATGTATTACCAGAAATTCAAAGAGCTCAAAATGATATTGAATCTAGAATAAAAACAGCTGAAGAACTTATTGGAAAAGGTTAGTTCTAAAAATAAAATACAATTTAAATCTTATAGTTTATTTAATCGTATAATTCATTTATTGTTTTTTAAGGAAATATCCTCGGTGATAATATGTCTATACCCCCAAGATTAAAAGAACTTCATATTCGTCTTCTTGGAATAACTACCGAGTATCAGAATCTTTTAGATATGTTTTTATCATTTTTCAATTCATTACAAGAAGTATGTCACCTATTCTCAACAAAAAAAAAATGTTTCAAGTATTTAAAATAAATTAATTTTTTAGTTCCATCACATTGTCAAAGATTCTGAACAGGGCAGGCCTACCGATTTTTATAATCTTACATTAAATGAAGTTGAAGAACTTCTTAATAAACACAATAAATCTAGACAAATCGTTTTGGATAATTTTAAAACTGTGTATGCCGAAAATATTCGTTTAATGGATAAAATTAAGCAACAAGTAAATCTCTAAAGTAAAAATCTTAGAGTATTTTAAATTAATTTTAAATTTGTCATTTGTTTAGGAACCACAAAAATCGGGAGAGCAAGATATGTATATCGTTCGTTATTTGATGGAGAACGAAAGGAATCTTTGGGATCAGTCTTGTGAATCTTATTGTCAGAAAATTGAGCAACAACAACAACTAAGTCAGTTTGATAATGATCTCACTCAGATCAATAACAATTTGAATGACCTTTCACAACAATTAGCATCTACACGTGGACAATATGGTGCTAATTTAACATCTGCCAAATCCGCTTCACTCGCTTTTCACTATTTCGAAAAAACTATTCTAGTTAGTTACCTAATAACATAAAATTGTTTATAATATTTTTTCACTATGACTAATATATTTTTATTTATAGCTTTTAGAACAACGAATTGAAACATTCATTAACGCTGCGAATTCGTTAATGAACTTTGACCATACCAAGTCTGAACATATCAAAGATGAACTAAATAAACTTAAATCTAGATGGGATACATTTCAAGCACAAGTGTTGGAAAGTCGTAATCATATTGACCTCTGTGTTCAATATTTCACATTAATTAATGAAGTGAATAAATACATTTATTACATACAATATTTTTTTTTAATGTGAATATGTGTTAGGTATTTGTGTTTATATTTGATAATGTATATTAATAGGCCCAAGAATGGTTCCACGAGGGCAGTAAACTACTTATGAACATCGCTCGAAAATCAACCGAAGTCAAAACAAGTGAAGAAGCTACAACATTATTGAAAGAAATTGAGATATTTTTAAAACCCGGTGATATAAAACAAGAAGAAAGATTAAATCAGATACATGAACTCAGTGTTCGACTTTTCGGAGAACAGGCAATTGCGGAAATTCCCCAAGTAATTACGGAAAATAAAGAGCTCCTCGATTCGTTATCATTAATTGCGAAAGAATTAAAATCTTTTGATGATAAACTTAAATCTAGAGAAAAATACGAAAGTAACAAAGAAGTCAACCAAATAATTACCAATATTTCTGAAGAAATAACAACACACACTACAGTGATAAATGTAAATATATTTGTTTTTAAATCGATATTTTTCCTTGGTATTTGAATAGTATAATAATATGTATTATGTAGGGCGAGTTACATGGTAATAGTGTTCCATCATCGAAAAAAATAAAACTGGACGAAATAACCAAGTCCAAACCTACTATAATTACGCCATTACAAGATAATACAGTGGACGAAGGAAAAACATTTACATTTGAATGCAGGTAAAATTCCAAATTTATTTATTTTCTTAGTTTTTATGAATGTAAAGTAAGTAATGTTATAATCTATCAAAACTATAAAAATTAAATATTTAATATAGTATGGAAGGTGAACCTACGAAAATAACCTGGTACAAGGACAACATTTCCATTGATAATAACCCGGATTACCAAACATCAAAAATTGACAACCGTTATATACTGACTATAGAGGAAACGTTTGTAGAAGATTCGGCTAAATTCACGTGTCGAGCTGAAAATGATTCTGGTATAAGTGAAACAAGTGCATATCTATCAGTTAAAGGTACTTCTATAACACAAAAATATAACTTTCTACAATTTTCTATTTCTAAAAAAATCATTTTTCAATAGAATGTGAACCTGAACACCATATTAGTCCGTCGGTATTTACAAAATTATTATCGGATTTAACTGTAAAAGACGGCGAAACCAGTTCGTTATCGTGTAAAGCTGAGGGAAATCCACTCCCGACAGTACAGTGGTATAAAGATGAAGTTTGCATTGACAATAATCCTCAATACCAAATTACGTATAATAACGGCGAAGCACTGTTAAAAATCGAACACACCAATACATCTCATAAAGGAAAATATACTTGTGTTGCAACTAACAGACTGGGTTCGGATTCTACAGCATCAAAATTATTCGTCGATGGTGAGTACCTAATACTATATTGTAATATACAAAACAGGATTAAACTTTTTGGGGTCCCAAGGAACGAAAGTTGGTTTTGGGCCCCAACCACTGCATTCGGATTTAGATAACCTATACATTATAATTTAGTAGATACCACTATTAAATATCACAAATTAAAAATACAGTAATATATCCAAATACAGTGGAAGTTCGTCTTTCGTCCATTCGGTCCTCGGACAAGATATTATATTATTATTCTTTTAAATTTGAAAGCAAAGATAAATCAGTACATTCAAAAGACGATTCTGAGCAAAGTTCGTTATAATAATATAATTTTTAGTAGCTCCCTTTCTCCGCTCAGAATCTAAAAAAAACAGGCAGCCATAATAATTTTGTTTATTATTTCGTTATTTTCCATACATATATAAAATATTTCCATTATAAAAGGCAGTTTTTCTTTATGCTTAAGAAAACTTCAGGAAAAATCGAAAAATATTACCTTTTCAAAGATACAACCAGAACAGAAAAATAAATGGTTTTAACCAGAACAAAATTTTTTATCAAAAAAGGTTCTTTACTCCAAATCTCTTACTCGACTTTTTTTGGTCAAAAAGTACCTCACAGAAAAAATAATAATAAACATCATTGTAAAACTACTATAACTTCCTGAACCCGCTCAGAATTTAAAATTATATGGCCAAATCCATATTGTAAAATAAATATTTATAATTATTTAAATTAATATTTTTCAACTTACCCAGTTAACAATATAAATAGGTAATATTAATGTCATATAACTGCAAAAATAACTAAAATAATTATTTTTGAGTACCTACCTACTTAATCTAACTTACGATACACGAACAAAATTTGAATTTACAATTTTGTTTGATAATATGGATGAAATATGGCAATAATATATTTCTGATTATTTAGTTATTTTTTAAATCTAAGATTTTTATACCAAAACAACAACCTAACAGTCATTGCATTTTATGCTGACGATAATATAGTAAAACCTTTATACTCATGAGCTCTGAGGACGTGTCTAATTAAAAATAACTTTATAATTCGTCATTAATAATGTTCATTGCTATTAATTTCATGGAAAGTTATTTCGGTAACGATTCAGAATTGATGTGGGTAATTCGTTTAATAATCGGATATTATTATAATAAAAACTTGTATTTTATAATATCACTTTTAGTGATTATTTTGTACTTGAATAAAATATATACAGACTACAAAAATATTTAATGCATCTAAAACGTCATCAAAAAAGAGTATAAACTTAAAGAATAAATCCATACGACATATTTTATTAATATTTATGACAAAGTATAATTTAGTAGTCATTACTCATTAGTTAACCCAACCAAATAGTAAAAAGTACACTACAGAAATTATAAATTACCGTTTGGCGCGTTTCAATCAGTTTATAAATAATAAATACGTTATTAGATTTTTTTATAAATCATTATATATATATATATATATATATGATATGATCGGTCGAAAGTTTGTGCATTATTTATTTATTCATTGCAATATAAATTTTTTAACATTTTATTAGAGTTCGTGAAAAATTAATGATTCATTAATAATGAACAATGTATTTGTTATCCATATAATATTTTAGTGTGAGAAACACCTGGTTTCGAACTTGTCAAAAAATGGAACAATATTAAAATATAGTAGTAGGTATCTAATGATATACACATAGTAGGTACAATAATATTATATGTGTCATTATTCAAAACTTAAAAATTATAATCAATTTAATTATTTAGATATTGATAAATTAAATTTACCAATTAAATATATGTTTATACAAAAATAATATCGTTCTTTATCTAAAAAACTATGAATGAAAATAATATTTGGGAACAATCAAGAACTCCAATAAATATTCTTCTAAGAGCTGCTACTATCAGGGGTGACCCAAAGACATATTTTTGGGAGGGTGTTTTTATAATTTACTGACTATTCCGAAATAATAAGCAAAAAAAAAAAAACATTAGCTTTCTATTTTTGCCAATTGAACTTCATTTGTCGACCTCTTTTCAATGATGGGCGGAGGGATGTAACCCTCTCCCCAAATCCACCCCTGGGATGAATCCAGAAATATTCTTTGGGAAAGGGGTGGAACATATTTTTAAGTAGATTTTAGGTACCTATTTGTCTAATAATATGTCTATATATAATGTAATATAAGTATATGTTTTTGGTTTTTCACTTCTTTTTTTTTATATCCGCGCTCGGACTACGCATGATTCTGCATTTCTATAAATAATATTTTTAAACTGTTCTGAACATTTCTGTAGTATTTAAAATCACTATTTTTTAAAAGTTTAAAAGAGATTTCTTTGTAATGAAAATTATGCATTTTATCCCGGTAAAAAAATTACATTTATAGTAGGTACCTAAATGACGTACCTATGCCATGGACAAATAAGTTTATATATTTTAATAAGAATTCATACCCATCTGCTTCAATAAAATAAGGTAATAAAACAACTATAGATAATTTTTTTTGGGCGGTGGAAGAGTTACATAATGCAATAAAAATCTCATAAAAAGATAAAAAGTAGATATGTAGGTATAATTTAAAAATAAGATTATACATAATATTTATTATCGTGATATAAACTGATTTTTATGACTTTTTGATAATCAAATATAAAGTATTAAACGAATCTTTTAAAATAATAAAATAAAATAAATCAGTGAATGTCATATATAACGGACAACGACAAAAGCATTGTAAATTTGTTATAATATGTATGTTTATTCATGTTTAATTTATATATAAGTATTCAATATTAATTAATAATTATTTCATTTTATTTTTACGAATTTTTAGTTCTGGAAATGCCTAAAGAAAATAGTCCTACGTTCGTAGTGCCTCTTTCTAATGTGATGGCTAGAGCCGGTCAAA
This sequence comes from Pemphigus obesinymphae, assembly GCA_025469235.1. Taxonomy (NCBI): domain Eukaryota; kingdom Metazoa; phylum Arthropoda; class Insecta; order Hemiptera; family Aphididae; genus Pemphigus; species Pemphigus obesinymphae. Next base: position 16,651 of record JAIPRL010000631.1, read on the forward strand.
AATTGAAATTAGAATGTGAAGTAGAAACAAATAAGTCACCGACATTAATATGGTTCCACAATGGAAAAACTATGAAAGAAATAAAAGATTTTAAGGTAAAATTATTTTTAAAGATTCTATAAGATAATTATTCAAATAAACAACTGTTCAGGTTTCTGAAAATCGTGGAAAAATTAACTTAATCATCCCGGAAGCGTATCCAAAAGATGCGGGAACTTATACATTAACTATCAAAACAGAACACGGCGAAGCATCGAGCAGTTGTCAAGTGTCGGTAAAAGGTATACTACCGAACGAAACATCCGATTCTGAAATGGCAAGTGATTTGGAGCCAATAAAACCATCGATACCGTTACCTTTAAAAGAGCAATCCATTATCGAGGGCAGTAGCGCTCACTTAAAATGTATAATTGTTGGACAACCAGAACCCGAAGTAATGGATACATTTTACATGATTTAAAATATTTAAAAAATAAATGCATTATTTTTTTTAGGTTATATGGTACCACGACGGTAGACCGGTTAAAGAATCAAAAGATATTCAACTTTTATTCCGTGGAGATCAGTGTTCCCTAGTGATCAAAGAGGCGTTTATTGAAGACGCCGGAGAATATAAAGTAGTGGCTATTAATTCGGCGGGAGAAGCCAGTAGCGTATGCATGTTAAATATCGAATCTAAACCAGGTGCATATTGTATACATAATTTGTATGATATATGAATAATCTATTTTTATTAAAATGTGTTTATTTTTTTCAGTACCCGATATTGACGAACTGGTGGTTTCACCAAAATTTACCAAACTACTATCAGATGTATTGGTGCGGGAAGGCGATACTATAACTTTAGAATGTAATGCCGATGGCTGTCCAAAACCCGATTTTAAGTGGATTAGAAATACTGTGGAAATTAAGCCCGACCAAAGGATATCAGTAATAAGCATTGAAAATATTATATATATATATATATATATTTAGTATATATACATTTTTAGTATATATACATTTTTAGTAATTCGATATAATATTTTTAATATTCAGATAAGTTCGGACGAAGATGGTACAGCAACTCTTAATATACACAGTGCTCTACCTATTGACAAAGGACAATACACCGTTAGAGCCATAAATAAAGCAGGAGAAGCCAAATGCTTCTCACATGTCATCGTGAAAGCTATTTCAACGTTTGAAACTGCGACTAAGCCTTCCACAGATGAAATTCATTTCGAGGAAAAGTTAGAAAAACCAATATTTATTGAGACATTTTCTGAACATGTAAATCTAATCGCTGGCGAAAGTGTCAAATTCGAATGTATCGTTGTAGGCAAACCTACTCCGAAGGTAAATTGTATTATTTAATAGTATAATGGTATATTGAAATGTGTAGATATTTACCAGTAATAGTTTTAAAAATTATTATTAGGTTCGTTGGATTTTTAACGAGAAACCGGTAAGTGGAAAATCATTTTTGGTGTCCACTAGTGGTGATCGTCAGGTACTTACCATACCCGAAGCCAATATTGAACACAACGGAATAATCGAGTGCGTAGCTGAAAATGAAGTCGGAAAATGCAGTTGTGTATCTTCGCTCAAAATAAAAGGTAGCATACAGACATACATACATACATACATACATAATATATATTTATATATAAATATATAATATATTATTTTAATAAAATTAATATAATTTTACTTTAATAATCCAAAACATCACACGGTCGAAAATATTTTATTTAATTATACGCTTTAAACACACTATTTAAACGCACCTAACGAGCAGTGTTAGATATGAAGATTATAAACTATTCTTGTCACAGAGTTTGTCGGAAGATGTCTGAGTAACAGTGTTCTAAAAATATAGATCGTGCTAGCGTTCATTTCCAACGCATTCCCGTTGCACAGTCACCGTGCACACACCACGTACTGCAATCCATACGTATCCCTCGGTTATATTATTACAAAACACTTATTTTCCGTTTTATTAAAATATAATTATTTAATTTAAATATTCATTAGAAGCACGCGAAGTTGTCCCATTAACCATGACCAGCAACATTGGTGGAGATTTAAAACACACAGTTTCCGAAGTTTATGAATCCAGTTCTAAATTCGAGTCGAAACAATCAACGTTTATGTCGTCATCATCATCAATCAATGGCGATAATGCTCCTAAATTTAAGTTGGACTCGTTCAACTTACAATCAGAAAAGCAGAGTAGACAATTTGGAAATAATGCACCAGTACAGGTATGTTCATCATTCTATTAAAATAAAATAAATAGGTACCTAGAATTTTTTCATTTTATTTTATTAATTATCGAAAAAAAAATTTTTAGTCTGAATCGTTACGAATGGAAGAATACCATAATATTGACGGACAAAAAAGCCAACAAGTGACCGATATGAGTTCTACAAACATATCTGAAGAACGCCAAACTTCATTTTTCGAACGAGGTCTATATAACCAAGGACTTATTAAAGACAATTCTCAAAAATCATTAGTCGAAAGAAATATTTCGAAACAAACCAGAAAACAAATGGCACCACGTTTTGTCACGGCTCCACAAGGAAAAATTGCAGTACAAGGAGAAGACGTTTATTTGGATGCTATTATAGACAGTTATCCACCATCCGACATCACTTGGAGTAAAAATGGTATTGAATTGATCCCCGATGGTAACAAACTAAAAATTACAAGCGAAATGAACCAAACTCGCTTGGATATTAAACGTTTAGCTGTAGAAGACGGAGGTCAATATACATGCAAGGCTATGAATTCCGCTGGAGGTACAAGTTGTACGACTGATATTATTGTTAAAAGTGAGTGAATTTATTAAATTTTTTAAATTATCACTCACAAATTAATGGTTGTTGTAGAAACTGTGTTTCCACCTGTCATGTGCCGTAGACTTTTACCGAACACAGTTGCGGAAGGCGAAAGAGTAGTTTTAGAAATTGAAGTAGCTGGAACTCCAGAACCTACTGTGAGTTGGTTTAAAAATAATCAACCGTTGAAATTTCCGTCTAGTTTATGTAGATTTAGACAACAAGGAAATTGTAGTGCAATTATAATTGAAAAAGGTAACATTTAGAAATGTAAAACGATTTATTTCGGTTTTTATACAACTGATACTATTTACAGCTACTATGGAACATGCCGGAGAATACAAAGTTACAGCGAAAAACGAAGGAGGAGAAGCAGTAAGTTGTGCTGATTTACGGGTAGTTCAACCTTTACCTGATATAGGAATGAATATGTTACCTACATTCGCTTCAAATGACAATACGGATAAAGTAAATCTGGTAAGTTACCTATTTGATAATAATATTTAATTATTAATTAATGATTATCTATATTATTGACTTAATTTTATATGCACGATTATTATAAAATGTATTAAAACATTTTTATATATTATTATGTATTTATTATACATAATGATTTACAAATAATTTAAAATTATAGGTAGTGTAATGAAATTTATATTATATCAGAGTTTGAACAAATTAACTTTTAATAAATTAAATTAATGGTTCAATATTAAAATTAATTATTTAGTATTATTATTATTTTAAATATAATGGAAAAACGCTATAATTTCATCAGGAAATAAAGAAATGTGATAATAAATTAATTTTATTAATTATTTTATTGTTTAGACATTTAAAATATTTAATAGTTAATATAAATCATTATTATTATTATAATTAATTATGATTACACAAACATTAAGTAATTGCAAAAAAAAAAAAAATATATATAAATACAAATATAATAAAATAAAAAAATTTTTAATTAAAAAAAACATGTTATGCATTATCAAAATAATAGTTTACTTTAAACAAATTCTAAACAAGCAATTTTAGATGAACAAACATTATCTTAACTTACAACATATTTTTAATAAGTAGATATTAAATATTATTATATAATATTAATTAATAGCAAAAAATTATTCACTCAAACTTAAAACATTTACTAAAATAAAATAAAATACTTTATGTGGTGTGATATTAAATTTTTTAAATTATGAATTTTATAAATACACAGGATTACTACAAAAGCATTTTACCAACAAATCAATCAAATCAATTGAACATATCTAACAAAATAGAAGAAAAATCTCATTATTCTAAATCTGTCTTTGTTAAGGAATCAGTTAACAGTAGTAAAGATGTTATTATGAATGTCAACCACACCGAAGCAAATGAATTTGATTTAAATTCAAACAATACTAGTACTAGTTATGAAACAAATGAAAAACAGATATCTGTTCAAAATGAAAATATAGAAAATGGATCAATCACAAAGAAAAGTGCACTTCAATTCTTTCAAAATGTCATAGAAGATAATAAAGTCGAAAAAACTGTTGAACAATCTAGTAATTTAATAAAATCTGTATCATCACCGCCTGTATACAAAACGGAAAGTCCTATAGAACAGTTAAATAATTCAAATAATCATAACTCATCAATTGAGATGTTTAATATTGAAGAAAACGTATCAAGCAGTTCATTTAAACAGTTAAATGACTCGGAAGTCATTTTAGAACCTGGCCCACCGCCCACTTTTGATTACATGCCAAGAGTACAATGCGCAAAGAAAGATCAAATGACTGAACGGTTGAAAAGACTATCAACCAATCAAAAATTATTGTCACCAGAACAAATTCCTTCTGGTGCTGTCAGGATATTTCCGGATGTGACGTCTAAGATAAAGCAAGAAGTAATTGAAGAAACTTGTGTAAGAAAAGAAGTAAATAAGTCTAATTTTTCTGATGATACACTAAAACAAAAACATGTAGCTACATCTTATATACCAGAATCACACAGTGAACACCATGCTCCATTATTAAGACCCCAAGCTGATATTGTAGTACGACCAGGATCGCCAAGACCATCTGCCGAAGCTATTTCTATGGAAAAGCTCTGGACTAAATCACATTCTAATCACGCTCAAAAATCTCCAGTATCATTTTCACCTGTCCAGACGAAAACATATTCTTCGTCAGAAAGTCAATCGTTTGTTTCTGAAACTATAGAAAAAAATGGTGAATTGATCAAAAATGAAAGCAAAGAAGAGAAAAAAGGTAGTTTAAACATAGATGATGGTATTAAAAAAGTTTCCGAATCATTTTCCGAAATTTCTGTGCATCCGACAAAACACGTTGAACCACCACGGAATGAAATCAAGCGTCCAACTTCAGCAACTGTTTTTAATGAAGTCATGTCTAAAGATTCATATTTAGGTAATAAAATCCAATCACAGTGTTTTTCTGAAGAATCTCAAGTTAAAACAAGCTCATCGTTTGATGTACAATCTAATATTTCTGAATATAAATTGGAAAGTGGTCAATTTTTTGATAAAAATTTTCAAAAAACATCTAATTTTTTACCGGAACGTCCAATAGGCCAAATAAAACACGTAGAACCTCCAAAGAATGATAAAATTAATTCTCATTTTACTCGGTCACATAGTGAAGAAACTGCAAAAGAAAGGCAATGGAAAGGTCAATCACCTGTTGTTTTCAAAGGTCCGGCTCAAAATAAAATGTATTCTTCGTTTGAAGCTCATTCAAGTATTTCAAAGAGCTTAGAAAAGGATGGAGTATTAGTGACATCGGAACATAAAGAAGAAGGTGGTCGAATGGTCGACGACGGTGTTCAAAGAGTATATGATTCATTTTCAGAACGTTCAAAATTACCGACAAAAAATTTTGATCATTTAAAAAGTACCAATAAATCGAATTCTATAAAAACTATGCAAAAAATGTTTGAGCAAACTGGATCTTCATCTTCTGTATCTAATGTCGCTTCGCACGTAAGACCTTACAATAGAATGATATCTAGAGCAAGTGATAGTGATTTCGAGAGTGAAGCGGAACTATCAAAATATAACGTCGAACAAAAAGTTTCAGAAAGTTTTAGTTCTTTTGAATCGAAAATGTATTCTTCTAAAAGTCAACTACAAGAAGTCAAAAATACTTCAATGATAATGCAAAGTCCGGTTAAAGAAAGTGGCTATGTAGCTGACACGGATGAACCCAGAGGATTTCAAAGTGATGCAACAGCTAATCATCAAACAGCTAATCCCAAGAGAAATTCGGGGTTTCAGAGCACGTTTATAAAGAAGGTTTGATGCGCATTTTAATGGTAGATTGAACTCACAGTGTGCAGTGTTAAAACATATTAAAAATATATAAAATCCACGACTTATTTTCAATTCGTTATTGTGTGAATTTTTGTTTGTACTAATTTGTTTGTACACCTAGTGGTTTCTTTGCGCACCTTATACGCATATACTTTGTACAATAATACAATAATAGCAATACATAATAAACATTATTACAATGTATATTTAAATTTTCAGTATATAAAAAAAAACGCTTTTAGATTCGTTTTTTACTTTGATGTCGTTTATGAGTTTTAGTCGTTTTATAGGCTGAGATTTTGGAAAACGGACGTCGCCAAAACCGTCAGCATCCCCCTCAATGGGCGAGCCAAAACGTTAACGGTCAACAGCACAGGTGCCAAACGGTCCGCAGCCCTCTGAAGTTCATCAAAGGCGAATTTCGGGAGAGCGATTACGAGAGTGACTACGACTGTAGGATCCAACCGATCTGGCGGCCGTACGAATCGGGAGAATCGGGTGAACCGGTTTACAAGCCAGTCAGGCCCAGTTTTGGAACGCCTGGCAGACAGACCGAGACACCGACGCCGCTTGTGCAGCGATATACGCCCGTGCAGCGTACCGCTCCCGTACAGCTGAAACAGATCACTACCCCAGCGTTCGAACTGCCCAAACCGGGATCACCACCCGAAATAGGATTCGCGCCTGCGCCTGCGCCGTTTGACGTCCATCACAGGTCGGTGAGCTTCGTCGAGTCCGAGCACAGCGAGAGCAGCGTGCAAAGGACCACGCATTTTCTGTCATCGGACGGCAACGGACAAGCTGGATATAGGACACTGGAGCGGAACGCAGAGGCGAAACGGTTGCAGAGAGTGGACGAGATGAGAAAGAGATTCGAACAAAAATCACTAGTCCCGACTGAGTCCAGTTCGGTCCAGATGGTTTCGTCGCAGTCGATATCGTCCACACAAGGTATCCGACATTTTGCCAAATTTCATTTCGCTTTCAGCATTTTACTTTTATTTTTACTCATCGACAGAATACGAACAATTATCATACGGCTTTGCGCACTATTATATATTAATATAAATACCATGTATTATAATTTATTATATTTTATATCGGAGGTTCACAAACTTTCCATGGGTCCGCTTCAAAAATAGATCATTTTAATGGGTCACTTTTGAGACTCATCTAGATCTAACGAAATTTTCATTTTGGACATATACTCATTATCTACTTGTTTGGGGACCTCTACAGATTTATACTATAAATATACAAAAAAAAAAAAAAACTTTTATTATACGATTAGGTACTAACCCAACTGATATATCCCAAACCGGGATTCCGTATTTCAAACATGATTTTGGATATGAATTCGGTGTAGTGTATCCCGTGAAAATGGGAAACGGTAAAACAGCTAACCCCGCGGATAGCGTTAGCATTCCAGTGATACACGAATTTTCCAAAACCAATCAGAATCAGACATCCCAAAATATGTCTGATTATAACATACGCCAAGAACATTTTAAGATAACAGGTGACGGAATACTCTTGATTGAATACTCTTGATTCTACTCTTGATTTCGCAAACTTTGAACTATTCATTAACTTTATGTATCTATAATATATTATGTAGTTACTATTTTAATACGAATTCTTAGTGTTTACATATGTATTTCTAAGCGTAGCTGTTGTATTTTTATTATTATTTCTATAAGAGTCATTGCGTTTATTTAAATATTGTTGTAATTACTATTTGTGTAACGGTAATATAATGGTAGCTATATTATAGGTAGTAACATTTTATATTTTGTATTTAAATATATATGCAGAAAACAACCGCTTAAACTGTGCTGAAGCTATTTACACTCTACTGCTTTCGACTGTTTGGTAAAACTATCTTCTTTTGTAAGTAATGTACAAGTAGTATTGTATATTTTTATTATGATATGGTATGTTTTTAAACCTTCTGCTTTCTACTAATCGTTTGCATGGGATATTGTTGAATGGTTTCGTATATACGCTAACATACAATACCATTTCGTATGTTTTTAGATGGAACCGTTATTAGCCCCGTTCACCAAAAAGAACTGAACACTCCTGATTATTCAGATCCTTCGCACAGTATACCATTATTCGTAACCGTAAGTTATTTCATTCGTGTTGTTTAAGTTAAATTTTAAGTACTCATAGAGACATCTGAACGATTTTTAAATTATGAGCCCGAACATTATTATGCATAAATAACTTCTGAAAATGGTCTATTTTTTCCAACAAGCTAAAAGAAGTATAAAAGAATATAACTTAATTTCTTTATACAATTTAACAATATATATATATATATATAATATATAATATAAAATACAATTTATTTTTTAATAATTATAACGAGTATACAATTAACATTTAAATTTAAATTGTATTAAATACACATTTTATATTAATATATTCTACATATATATATATATTCTTTCGTACACGTGTATAACCAATTCATCTAAAATATCTGAATTCGTACGTCTGTACATAAAATAAGATATATTTCTGATATATTGTCTATTATAATTTTGATAAAAAAAAGTATAAAATATTACACTTCGGTTTTAAAAATTACATTTCCAATATCTAAATGAGAATACAAACAATTTAATGTTTGTTTTAGAAACTTTGCAGTGGTGATCATTGATCTCCTTTAAGTTTGACAGTATGATTTGAACATTTTATGTTGTGTATTTTAGATTATTTTATTATTAAAAAGTACGAAATATTTTTAAAATTTTTGAGCATTTTATAATGATATACAAATGTTTTTCTTTATGTATGTGTGTACTGTGTATGTATGTATGCATTTTTTTGAGTAGAAGAAATAGAGGAAGAGGTTTTGGATATAGAAAGATTTCTGATGGGAAATTGCATTCTAACTCTAATCTTAAAAGGTTGGTTTTTGATTTTCGTAGCATTTTTCTATTAAGTATAGGAAAATATCTGGGTACATTGAAAAATTAATTTTAAGTTTCTAAACATAAATTTAGACACATAATATCCCCCGTAATCCCGTTGTGTCCATCCGTCCCTTTTGTCCATAGTTACATGTACATTGTTACGAATTTAAACTTAATTATTTTTATAAAATAATATATTTTCGATGAAAATTACACATAATTAATGGCATTGTTACAGCCATTAAAAGACATAGCTGTAGTTAGCGGCAAGACTGCCAGATTTGAGTGCATAGTACAAGGCGAACCCGTCAATGACGTAGTGTGGTCGTGTAACGGCCATGTGCTGGAGAACTCAGACTGCTATCAGACGCAGTACAGGAACGGCGTGTGCAGACTGACAATACCTAGAGCGTATCAATGTGAGTGTCATCCCCAATAACAATATTATTTTTAAGTAAAAAAAATATTTAAAAAATCGTTAATACGTTTAATATTATCTATAAATCAATATTGAATTTATTTGTAACGTTAATAATGAGAATTCAAAAATATATAAGTATTATAACCCAAGTAATTGCATTTTTACACGTATTTTTCAAATAGATTTCATATTGTGTATAGTATGTGTATATAGAAAAGAAACCCACTGAGTATTGTAAATATCAGAAAAAAAACATCGTCCGGTAGGTAATGAAAAATAATCGAATTACAAAAGGACTACTCAAGTAGTCAAGTAGTTATATTTCATTTGACTATTTTTCATTATCTACCTCATGATGAATAGTGGGGTTTTGATAAAATCTGTGAAGTAAATTATATAAAATATAATACTCTTGACAAGGGATTTTTCTTTAAAGTACATAAATATATATATATATTTTTTTAACTAGTTGTTGAAATTATTTTTTATGGATTTCAGTCAATGTCGGATCATACATGTGCACGGTGTCCAATCACCTAGGATCCTGCAGCACCTCAGCCAACCTCCAAGTGTCAGGTGAGTCTCGCACGTTCATTCAACACTAAATTCATATGTATGGGCTTGTTCTTCTTTTTCTTCACAAAAAAAAAACCCAAATACTTCGTGCGGTGAAGTTTTTAAAATTCTTATATATTCTATAATCTATATAAGATATTAGTTTTTAACATTAATTACGCGACTTTTGTTTGTAGAACGTTAAGACTTGTAAACGACTCATTTTTAAGAAAGTACAATATTGTTTAGAATATATAGTAATATTATCTAACTACACATGTTATATCTATTTAATAACTTTAACTCTGATATACACACATATATATATATTTTATGTTAATGTTTAATATATTTTTTTTTTTTTTTGCAATTGTAACGAATAGCGTATGATGTTTACAATTTTATCATAATAATAGTAATAATATTGTTTTGTAACAATAGAAAGTTTCAATAAACTTTTTAAAATGGTTATGGTTTCTTCTTTCTCCTGTCTGTATGCTCTCATATCTATGCCTTACGCTTGCTGCAGTAAGTAATAATGTATATGGTTCGGTTAAAAAGCAAACATTTAATTTTTAATTTTTATTAAAAGCACGTTTACTATTGTGTAATAACACTTTTGCATTTGGCCAGCGAATGAGTTTGGTAAAAAAAATATGATCGAAAATCATTTGTATTGAGTGTGAAAATATTAAAATATATTTATTTTTTGGAATGCTGAGTGATTAATCAAGAGATTGAGTTTATATGGTTGTAAATTTCCTGGACACCGAATACTTGTTTGGTTTTGGGTTTGTTAAACACACAATTTTACCGGATTTTGAAAACTACAAAATCAAAAAAATATTTCAATTAATAACTTACTAAATATAAGTAGGTATACCTACTAAGACATTAGAAAAAGAAACATTTAAATTAATTTGTGTGTTATGTTAATCAAATAATCAGTGTTACCTATCTATTATATTACAGATAAATAAAAAATAGACCATCTATCACATTATCTTAGATAAATACTTATGGTATTTTAACGGATTTATCTAGATAAGGAATTTTTTTTTTCAAATATTATGTACTAGTACAATTTTAAATTTTTTGCTATATGTAGTATAATTTCAGTTTTGGAAATTTTATATCATTATTGAGATCAAAAATAATATTTATCAAATGAACATCAGACAAATTATATATTTTTTATTTATACACAATTTTATCATTATTTATTTATTTCTTTATTTATTTTTATTAATCTATTTATCTTTTATCTGTAACTAGACGATTTTCATTTTAACCTTGCATTTAGATTCATTTGTATCAATTATCATTTATTTTTATCTAGATATATTTTTTGTTTTTGTGTTCAACCTACGTCAGCTGTATCAGCTATTGACGTAATTCAGTAATTGCGATAATTATTTAACATCATAAAAATTTCTGTGATTTCCATCATATAATTTTTGAAATGTAACTTTCATTTACATAATCTCTTTATCTGTCAATATACAAGAATTTATTATATACACGCATGTTTGAATATTTTCATGGATTCATAAATAGTTTAAGTTTTTCCCTTTATTTTTCTGATACCAAAATCATAATTTTAAAATACATTTTTATTTAGGATTCTTAATGTTTTTGGTATCCAAATTAACATCATCTATACGACTATACAGTTCTACTAATTATATTTAATATAAATTAAACAACACTAAATTATTTTTAAATATCGAAATTTGATGTATTAATAAAATCCTCAAAGTATAAGTAGGTATATTTAAATACTTTTTAAGTATTGCTTGTGAATAAATACATTCATTTCTATTTATCAAAAATATGTCATATATTGCTTTGATACGCACTTACAATACGATACAATAATACAAAACACGGTTTCATCAAATTGCAGGTAAATACCATTTTATTAATAGTCGAACAATACTGAAAATACTCAGATTTATGTGTAGATAAAAGCTTATTTTTCTAATCGTAATGTGTATAAAATAGTGTACCATATTGTAAACAAAATGTAATGTATTTGTTTTTAAGTTACAAGTGTGGAAATACATATTATGTGTTGTTTTGGTGTTTATTATAAGTACCTATAGAGTATAAACCCTTTAGCCGGGTGATATGTAAATAAAATGGACGTTCACGCATGGTTTATATTTATCATAAATTTCGTTTATTTTTTTTTCCTGATATACAGTTGTTTTTCGTTTTAAATGACTTAAAACAATAAGAATGTTGTACATTTAAAATAATAATGGGTTTAAGATAAAAATGTTTATATACGTTCCTATATATTAATACCGAAAATTTAAAAAAAATAAAAACTAATTGCACAATTAATTAATTTCAAAAATGTCAATCTACACTAGATTATTGAATGGATTAAATAATACCTAAGTAAAGCCAATTAATTCTTTGACCTTATTAATTTTTATATTTAAGAATAAATAGGAAAAACGATAAGTCACGACTAATATTCATTTACTTGTGCCACTATGAAATTAATATTATTTATTTATTTTTTTTTTGTAGATTTGGTAAAAAAAAAAAAAATAATCAAAAGTAAAAAAATTTAAAGAAATTACATTAAAAAGTATTAAAATGCATTTACAACATAAAAACCAAACATTATTATAAAGGATTATTCATTAATATTTAATACTATTTCATAGTTTATATAGATTATAGGTAATAGAAAAAATATACGAGTTGAAAAATATTTAACGCGGGGAAAATAATATAAAAAATTAATTTTTGTCACTTAATTTTTGTTTTTATTATTCATGTCATGGGTGATGCCAATTTTATGAAAATTTCTGACAACATAAAAAATTACCCACAAATATGAATAATGACGTCAAAAAACAAAACAAAAAATTTAAAATAAAAATGTTTACATTCTGCATCTCTGAACTACAAAATAAATTTATATCTATAGGTCCTTGGTAAGCACTGAATAGTAAAAATTATAATGTTATTATAATAATTATAAAAATTATAGAAAAAATTATACAAAAGCTATAAAAATACTATTTCTAAAGGTTCGTCTAGACTACAATTCTAATGTAAACCAAGGCCAATGTGACCGAATTCGCCGTTGGAAACGATTTTGTTTGAATTTTGAATACATTTGAAGCATCATTCACATTTGTACGTTGGTTCGATAGTTGGCGTTGGAAAGCGTTCGCTTCTAGACGCGGGTTTTTGTACAGTTTCTGTTTATACTATATAAGTTATAATAATTCAAATTTGAAAATATCAAATAACGATGAATTTTTAATAGCAAGCGTTGGTTTTTGATTTTATTTTACAGTCTTTACTAGAAAACAAAAAAAAAAAAAAACTATATGAATTATGATATAATAAGAAACTATGATAAGTAGGAGACTACGGAAAAAATACACGTATAAAAGATAGTACAGTGGGACCATTTATCACTTTCTATCGCCAATTTACATGCGATTTTCAATGAAATTTTTTGTGAAAATTGTAAGTTCAAAACCAAACATTTTCAACGCGAATATTTTATATAATCATCGTTCCATACCAATATACAATGAATTATATGGAATAAAAGTTAAAATCTTTAATATCATTTGAATGGATTTGTCACCATCCATACAGCTAAGTCTGTTTCAAGTGTGCCTATAGGTTCGAGTTGAAAGTGTAGTCTGGATGCCCCTTAATATTAATATACAGTCGGTAAATGTTTTGAAAATTTGAAATAACGTTTCGAAAAAAAGGGATAGACAATTTTAGAAAGTCTTAGGTAATATTTGACGACTTTCTATTGAAAATAATAAATACAAAAACAAATTGTATGCCGAGCGAAATTAGGACGTTAGTGTATTTTGTCCTTCGTGCACTCGGTATAAAATTCGTGTTTATATTTAGACGTGCGTTATTTTTCATTTTACTCCCACAACGACACGTTATTATACATTCCGGAATTATAAAGCCGATTTATCTGGAATGTATGTGTTTATTCATACGGATTTTCATTCAGACGAATGAATAATTTTATTTTTAAATAGATAATTTTCATCAGCTGCCCCTGAACGTGGATCGCCACAATAATATTACAATTACGTATACCATAATATCTAACGTACGTTTGAAAATGTATATTATTTATAAAAAATAATAACGGTTAATAATAATATGTCCCTGACGTGCACGTCTGATATCATACACAGTGAACTTAACATACCTATTGTATTCGTATTTTAGTATATTTTGACAATTTTGTGAAAAATATAATCTATTGAACATAGTATATTGAACGACTACAGTCTACAGACATTTAGGTTAAGTTAGGTCATATGAAATACGAGCTATTACGAGCTAATATGAGCTATAATGTTACTATTAATTTATTTGAATGATTTAACTAGTATATCATTTAGGTACTATTATTTTTATACATTCTTTTTTTAATTTATAATTTTTGTTTACCGGCGTACATATATCTATAGTGGTACAGAGATTTTTTTAATTCAACATTTCTGATTTTTTTTAATTTTAGTTATTTTAAAACTAGTTTCAATATATATTATACGTTATTGAGTACTTACCAAATGATTTTTTTCAAGTTTATTTCTTGATAATAAATTGTCGAAATTGGACGATCTTTATTTTTATCGGATGACTTACATATTTGGTACTTTGATAATATTAAAAATTATTTTTATATACAGAATAATATACAATGAATAATATATTTTTTATTTAAAGTTTACGCTAAGATGTTTTATAATTAGACTGATGAGCCATGTCGGTTTTGGCATTGTTATTATAAATTTTAATTTTAAAATATATTTTAGTTATGTTTTAAAGTTTTAAAATGTTTCCAAATAACTTTTAATTAACAAATAACAAGGCTACCTACATAAAGCTATAAGACAACATAGTTTGTATAATTGTATCAAATTTATTACAATATTAATATGCACAGTGATTGTACTTATAGGTGTATAGGGAGATACATTCAATAGCTAAAATACTAAATTTATTATTATGTTTATTAATTTAACATAAATCCTACAATATTGAATATTGATGAATAATTATGAAATGAAAATTATTAACCATAGTTTTACATAAAACCTTTCCAAAATACTATAGTACCTATCCTAGGTGTTAAAATAATTTAAAAAATGAGAGTATTACTGAAAAATGTATTTAAAAAGGTACTAAGACTAACTATTATATAATAGTAATTATACATAATATCTTATCGATTATTATATCGTATTATCAGAGGTAGGTATGCCTATAATGTTCGTTTTTATTACTAATGATAAATTCTCAGCTTTAATAATAATACGTGTCAATACGTATTTAACTATAATATTTTTCATTTAAATATTTGTACATCACGTTATGCGATAATATTATGAATAAAGATCATAAAAAGTTTTAAAAAAATTCACTGTGGGAAGCACACGGAAAGACCAAAATCAAAATTGTCAAAATGTCGTTATACTTTTTTAAATTCCGATCGGTTCGTACGTATAAATTTATAATTGGAGCTTTCATACAAAAAACAATATATATTTCAACATAATTCGCAATATGACTTGTTGATTATGTTCCAAAAACAAACGTGCTTCATTTTCCTTCGGATATTGCACCACTGCAGGGTGACCGATATTTTTTTATTCGTTTAATTTATTATTCGAAAAGCATTGAGTTGTTGAACTCGTTACTAGCTTAGTGTCGTTGGCCAAGTATTATATTTGTAGTAAAACCATTAAATTCAAACTCAAATATCTAGGTACTCGAATATAATAAATACACAAGTAAAATGTATACAATGTAGTAGGAACCATTGAATATCGCGTTGGATGTAGAATTTTTCGTGTTTTTGAAAATATAGTGGTAATTTGACACGTATATAATAAACGTATATACCTAATGGGCAGCGTTGTTAAGTATTTGAATAGTTTTTTCAATAATATACTGTAAGTAACTAGTGTTTTAAGTAGTATATTCTGTAAATACTTTTATTTGTATTAAGCACTTTTCAAGCATTTGACAGAACATTTTTATTTTAAAATAAAAACTTTCGGTTTTAAATTATTTAAACAAGGCAGTATCATTCTATCATACATTGGTCTAGAGTGAACGATTGAGGTAGATTGAAGTAGACGATTGAAACATAATATAATTTTCTTTATTTTTCAAACTTAAGAGGATGCCACAAAAAATTATATTCAATAGTAAAACATGTCCACGAAAAACAAACAAAAATATTTTAAAATGATAAAATTATTATTATTATTATTTTAAATTTTATATAAAACAATATTTTAGGAATGATATATAAGGCATTTTGCAAAATATTTATTAGCAAAAAATTACAACGATTTAAAAAACAAAAAAAAACATTTTTGTACATTAGATATTGTACTATAACACAAAATAAGGGTAAATGAAACCGTTCCAAAATGTTGACCTGAGTCCTCCGGGTATTTTATAATAGGTTATTTAACTTCTAAACTATTTAAAATACTTTTTCGTTTGTTTTTCGTGAGCGTGTTTTTGAGCAAATGTTGTGATTACATGATTATAATAAGTAAAATAATTTTTAGTTCCCGAATCTTACTGATAACATTTTTTTGGTCAAGATATTAGAGATCGAAAATATATATTTTATGTCAGTTTTTTGAATATGAATTCAATGAGCCATCTGCCCTCCTCACCACTTATTTGCAGTCACTTTGACCACTGACTAAAATTAAAATAATAATAAATATAAATAAATGCATATAACGTATGTATTGTATTTGTATATAATACATCTCTATATAATACAATATATTTTCTGTATTAAACTCGTAAATTAATTAAAATTCTTATATACAATATGTACTTACATAAAAATATTGGAAACATTTTTAAATAATTCTACATTATTCGAAAAATGATTTAAAAATTTTAATATATTTTTAAGAAAGTGTCATTTTAAATACGTTGTACTCCAAATTCACATGAAATATTTATACATCCCGATTATGCCACTGATTACTATTACCCAGTAGCACAAAAATATTGTTAACGGAAAAATAATTAACAAAAATATGTCACACTGTCTAATTATTGGAAAATTACTCAAAGTACACTGTAAACGTTTTTGAATAGTATTAAAATACTTTTTCTGACACAATATAGTAGTACTTGAGAAGAATTTTAAATTTAAATGTTGTTTTTAAAATATGTTTTTGTAGTATTTTAAATATTTCTTAACAGTGTTTTTTCTTCTTCTTCTTCTCCTTCGCCTTCTCTCCCAACTATTTGGGGTCGGCCAAAATGTTTAAGGTCTCAACAGTATTTTTTATTTTCATAAATTATGTAATATATAGGTACACTGATAACAGCTTTAAGCGGATAGAAAATCGACATAAGTTTCTAAAATATAAAATTACAAAATAAAACCGTCTACAGATTTTAAATGAAATGAGATTCAAGGTCCTGTTCAAGTGTACAACTATACAATACCTATTCGTTGGCTCTGAGGAGAAATCCAACGATATTTTCTTCGGTTTTCTGGCCACAAAGAAAACCGACGACGGTGTACCGGATGATTCTTTTAACCCTATACACCAATTTTTCTAGACGATCTTACATTTATACATTTTTTTAGTACTTAATTTTAAGCACTTTTAATTACAATAGGTATCTTACTATATATATATATATATATATGCTTAAATGAAAAATTTTACTTTTATTATTTTTTTAAACTAAAAACATTGTTTTTAATAGAAATTCATATTCCGACACAGGAGACTTTCCTGAAAATTGCATGTATGTATAAAAATCAAATAATAAACATTTATGCTATGTTTATATATGAGCATCTTTTTTACTGGCGCCAGTAATTAATATATATTTCAATACACATTTGTTATATGTACACACGTGACAAACAATAGTCCGTTATTCATTAGTCTTTATAGTAAAGTTCAAAAAAATGATTAGGTTATAATAGAGTTAGGACAATAAGTACTTATATAATAACTGATAATAATCTATGATGTGTTTGATATTCGAATTTTATAACATGTATATGAAAATATGAAGTTAAAAATATAGGTCGTCATTTAAGAAAATGTTTTAAAAACTGTCGAGATAAAAATGAACAATATATTGGAATTTTCATAAAATGTGTAGGTAGATGGTTTTATGATTACTCAAAATTAAATTTAAAAAAAATAGTCATATACACAAAAATCTAGTCATGTATAATGTTAAAAGAATCACCCCGTATAGCCGTCACGCGGGTTTTGGCATCGGATAGCGGACCGTTTTTTTTTTGGCCAAGTCCGACTACCGACTGATGACGACGACGTATAATAAACGACTGTCGGCTGAAAAATCGCTAGCAAAGCCGGTCTAATAATAACGTCCCTCTGTCGATAGACACGACTTTTAGGTCCCATCTCACACCCTCTTCATCCGCCAGTAATATTATTATTATAAAATATTTGATCATCCGATAAACAACAATAATATTAACAACTGTATTAATAACTGGAATGGGCGGTGGTTTTGAATGGGATATCACGGATCAACGATGACAGTTAAAAAAACTCCTTTTTAGAAAAACCAATTACGGGGGGGGGGGGGAGCTTTAACGGAATGAGCGATTTGATTTTTGACCCTTGGCTTGGATCAGGCGCGATCATGTCTAATTGTGGGTGGAGGGAATCAAAAATCAATAAATTATCAGAATAAGCATAACAAAAAAAGGTCTTTCGTATAAATTTCCACATAAAATCTTAACCTTTACCTGAACAACATCTCCGAAGAATATCACTCTCACAAGTAATTTCTCACGTGTAATTCTGGACTATTTATTTTCTTATCTATGTTTAAAAATAATAATTAGCCATTATAGGTACCTATAACCGATTTGAATAACTTTAATCAAATTAAAATTTTAATTTAAAACACTGTTATGCATTATAGTATTGTTCAAAATACATTTGAATAATGCGTGACTGAATATCAATTATTGATTTAAAAAGTTCAACATTTTCGCCTTATTTGTTCAATAACGATGTTTAAACCCGTTATTTTCACGTAGGTAAATCTATAATCGATCGCAGTGTTTTTAAAAATATATCACTCGTTCTAAATATATATTCCCAATATGTCAAAGTCATGTTACTTTTTTTTATCATATATAATCGTAGGAATACATGAATGTTATTTTTTAAGTGCCTAAAAATAAAAAATAACTAATTTGTTGGTTTTATGTTTATGTACCTAAGTAAGTATATCAATACCTTATACGTTTAAGATATAATACTTAGGAAATATGATATATCTATTATGTCGTTACGACTCGTTAATATAGTTACTATAGAGAGATTGTTGATTTGACAATTGATTAATTGATTTATATTATAAATTCTTTCGTTACGTTTACGTGTAGAAACCAGGAATCTAATAAGCTCAAATTAATGTGTTTTTCTTAAATTATTTCTGTTTCATACTTTTTACTATTTTCAACTCAATATAATTTTGCTGGAAAATAAGATAAAAAAAAAAGCAAAGTATGAATTCTTTTAATAGGAAAATAAAATAAAGAGAAAAAATATCTAAAAGGGTTAAAAGTATAAAAGAACATAGTCTTCAGAGTATAATAGGAATATATGGTTTAAATTCGTGGGATGTAAAATAATTTCCCTTGGCTTATCATTTACCTGAACTTTAAATATTTATATGAACTGCCTGTAGCTATACTTATTATTAGTTTCATATTCAATATTTATATAAACACATCAAATTGTTCAAAACAATATTTTGTTATAGAACGTGATTTCTAAAATAGGTGTTTTTTTATTTGTAGTGTATTATACATGAATAAATTGTAAATAAGTTATTATTAACTTATGTATATATTATATATAAATATCAAATAAGTATTTTTTCGTGTTATCGTCTATTCTGACTGATTTTTAACCATTATCTCCAAAATAAAATACTATATTCAACAAAACTTATATAGAATCAAATATAGTATTGCTATCGGAAAATAAACTGTACGAGCCTTAAGGAAATTGATTTTCTTTCCAACTACCTTTGTACGTATTCCGTTTTTTAGATTTTATTTTGTCATAGGATTTAGCAGTGGTGGCTCGTGGGCTTTGAAAGTAAGTGGGAGGGCGATTAAAAGTTATTAATTTTTGAAAAGTATAGAACACAACAATAATTTTGTGCCAATTTAAAAGGCATTCATTAAACCAAATATAATACCATGTAGAAAAACAAAATATAAATATGTTTTACAAAAAATGAAAATTACAAAATAATAAAACCAATTCCTATAGGTACGGTTAATACTCGAAATTTAAGCGTCCATCTTTCATTTCACTAAACAGGTGTTCCAAGTTGTTTTATTTCAATTTTCTGTTAAATACGATACTGAATTTTTTATCTACTATAATAATATAAACGAAGGATAAATTTAATGAATAACAAAGAAATATACACGTCACGAACACACAGTAAATATAATTCACGTTAACTTATTCCGTGTTGTTCCGTAGCATGTCCGGCGATTAATATTCGTATCGGTTCCGGCGGCCGTATTATTACCGAATTCTCCTTTCTATGTTTTTGTGTTTTTATCATATAGTTATGACGGGCGGTTATCAACGTCGCCCCAGCGCCGAGCACTGTTCAGTACCAAATCAATGACCGCCCAGATGTTTTATTACCTACATAATATATTTTTAAACTCTGATTACCTCGTAGCATTTTCATGGAAAACAATGTTTACTTCCGATAATACTATTTTGAAAATGCATTACAGTATAAATATGAATAATTGTTAATATTTAAATCAATATCTAACTTGTTAATAAGTAATTTTTTATGTACAATTTTAGAGAGGAGGTCGATGGCCCCAACACCACTACACACGAGACGCCACTGGGATTTAATGTTGACATTCGTTTTAAATATCACAGAATATAATTTAATACGCGCGTTACCATGCGTGTGTGGGAAATAACGCACAAATAAAATGGTTGAGGATGAGTTTTTTTTTTTACCTTAAGCCACACACAGCTACACATTGTTTCGGTCTTAAACCTTGCCTCAATTGATGGTATTTTTGACGAAGATATTTCTATAGAGTTTACGCACGTATTATTTTGATAAATAGTTTGTTTAATTTTTAAAACTGTTAGTAGAAAGATTATTTTATTTAAACATTTGAAATTACAAATTTACATTTGTAAATGATGATAGTTTTGTTTCTAAAATATATAATAATATTATGTACCTAGTTAAAAAAAAATTGTTGGATTAGAGAAATTCATAATGTTCAAGGTCGAGTTTTCATTTGGTATGTAAAAATAACAACATTTTAGAATTACATAGATTTGGATAAAAAGAAATATCAAAATACAATTTAATTATTATAAATGTCTAAATAATATAAATATTAGGTAATTATATATTACTTACCTATCAAGTTTTAAAATTGGCAGTGATTCCGTTACGATCGAGGTGAAATTATTTTACGATTTTTAACCCTTATATGTGTAGTTATAGGTACATATCTATAATTATATTTTAAAACGTTTTTATGTTAAATTCAATATATAGGTATTAATAACTTATTAATAACGATGTATGTATAGTATACTTAGTAGGTACGTGATTCATATATTTATTACCTACTCATGATTTTTTTTTTCATAAAATTAGTTTATTTACCTTTATTATAATATTATTATTTTAAAGAGGATTAAAGAAATAAAGAATTATTTGATCAAAATAAAAATAGTAATGATATCGATATTAAATTATTATATAATTAAATCACAATAATATATTTAGTTTAACTATAACTCCGGTAATATCAGTGATATGTTGAAATAATTATAAATATATCCTGTTTCCATTTATTTATCCAGTAAAAGTATAATACTCAAAGCGGAAAGGGAAGAAAACAAGAACAATTGATGAGGGACATAAAATCATATACCTACTCAGGAAGTACTAATACAAGAAATAGTGTATGAGTGATATTAGATGAAGGAATGAAAGAAAAAGTGGTAGAAGTGTTTAGGAAAAGTGATAGGGTAATTATGATGAGAGTAATAATAGAGGATATAGTAAATGCATATTATGCTCCACAAGTGGGATGTGAGAAAATCCAGAAAAAAGAGTTCTGTCAAGATATATACAAGATGATGTAAGGAGTATATGGAATTGGGGATATTGTAATTGGTGGGGACATGTAGGCACTAGGCAGTGATAAAATAGATTAGGATAGAGTGCATGGTGGGTATGGATTTGAAGAAAAAATACTTGACTTCGCATTAATCGTATGAATTAGTTATTGTGAAAACTTATTTTAGGAAGAGAGAAGAACATTATATAATCTATAAGAGTAGAGGAAACAAATCACAAATTAATTATTTTATACGAAAGAGAGGAAGTTTAAAACAGTGTAAAGACTGTAAGGTAATCTCAGGGTAAGAGTGTGATAACACAACATAGCATAATGGTTATGGGAATTTGGTGTAGGAAAAAAAAAGAGGTACAGAAATAAAAATATAGATAAGGAACCAAGTATTAGATAGTGGAAACTAACGGGTGAGACAGAGTGTGTAATATAGAAGGGAATATAAACGAAATGTGGGAAAAGGTGGCAGAGGGTGATAAAAAAATTTTCAAGAAAGTCATTGGCGAGAGTAGAGTAGAAGATAAGCAAACAAGAGATAGACAGAGGTAGACAGAAGAAGTACAAGAGATAATATCAAAGAATAAAATACTGTTTAAGAAATGCCAAAAAACCAGGGAGAAGGAGGATTAGGTAGAGTAAAAGTTTATCTAAAGCAGCAAAAAGTGCCACGAGTAAAGCTAAATTGGGGAAATATGATGAGTTTTATGGGAGGCTAGGAACAAAAGAAGGGAAAAAAGAAGTGTACAGGCTGGTTAATGGAAGAAAAAAGCAATCCAGGGACTTTAGAAGTGTTTGCTGTATATAAGATTAGGATAGAAGGGTATTAACAAAGGACAAAGAAGTGATAAAGAGATGGAAAGAATATATTGAAGGATTATTAAATGAAGAATTTTCGAGAGAGATTAAGATGGTTAAGGTGATCGAGTTAAGTGGAATTTGGGTATGATGGATTTAATAATGGAAGAGGAAAAGTGAAGCGCTGTTAGAAAAATTTTTAAATTAGAAAGAGGTAGGACCGGATGGAGTACAAGTAGAAGTATGAAAGGTATAGGATGTCTGGCAAAGTTCTTTAATAAGACACTAGTTGAAGGAAAAATAATTCCAGAAGTGTGGAGGAAGAGTTATATGATACCAATATTTAAGGGTAATGTATAGGAGCGTGGAAATTGTAGAGGGATAAAACTTACAAGCTGCAGTATAAATACTTGGGAAAATATAATAGATAAGAGAGTAAGAAGTGAGACATTTGTTAGGAAAAATCATTTTGGGCTTACGCTTGGGAAGTCAACAATGGAGCTAATATTTTGTGTAAGTGAGATTGTAGAGAAGTATAGAGAAAGGAAAAGGAAATTGTGTATGATATTAATTGATTTAGAGAAGGCTTATGATAGGGTTCCTAGGGTGATATTTATGAAGAAAGGATTACTAAAGGAATATGTGAACATAATTGAAGACATTTATGAAGGGTCGAGTTTATTCATTTATCATGATTTTGTTGAAAATATAACGTGAACAATGATTGCAGTGAACATTTACTTTATTTTATGAACGAGTATATTTTTCATATCTTTCTTGTTTCCCAAATTATTATGCAAATGCAGTAAACATAATTACTTAGATATCTTTAATTTTGGTATTTAACTAGTTTTATGCCATTTCAATATTAGTTTGTTAGATTACTGCTGTGTAAAAATAATGTAATAAAAAATTGGATACATAATAATCATAAAAAACTAGCATAGGATAGACGACTGATTATTCGAAATTCATAAGTTGATGATCCTTGGTAATGTACTATGAACTGATTGCGCAATATTCGTAATTGATGTTGATAAATTATAAATAATTATTCAAGCTTAAAAGTACATTAAAAATTCGTATAACTTCAAACTTTTTCCACATTTCCATTTAACAGACGCATTTATATTATTATTAAACGTTTTTTATGCGTGTTTAACATAAATAATAATACAATTTCGTAGTGTATTCTCATTTGTTCAGTTAATTTTGTTTTTAAATATGGCGCCAGTAGTCAACGTATTTAAGATTATGGTTTTTGATGTGAAACAAAATAATCGAACAAATATCCGGAAATTAAAAATATATATAATTTTTTACGTGAAAATAAATCAGCTGAGTAAGTTACTAAAAAAAAAAACAACTGACGACTGTTTTTAAAAACTTTATACGCAAAATATTCTATTTTTTACAAAATATAATAGGTACCTATATTGTATTTTTACAATATATAAAGGCTCGGTAAATAAATTGCCCTTGAGCCATATATTATTCATATAATATAATTATTATTCCTCTACATTTCGTTTCATGCCAGCAGTTAATTATTAGATCAGTAAGAATAAAATATCTCATAAGTAAGAATATTAAATATTTTATTTTCGCCCACACATTCGTACACAGTTTAAAATAACTATACGGGGAAGAACAAAACGTTTTTCAATAAACATTATGTTAGATATAGTACTCAAAATATCAAAAATTGGTAATACGAGCCAGTACTGTAGTGTCCTGAAAGAATTTTAAATATATAGTATTACTTAATAATGTTAGCTAAGGGTACTGATATTTATTATGTGTTCTATCGAATTTACGCGATGAATACCAAAATTAAAATCGATATCAATTTTAAAAATCCGATCGGTAGGGAGTGAAAGAACTTCGCTCATCGTGTAGAAAACTAGATAGTGGGATAGTTTTTTTTGGGATTACAAGAATATTTCTGTCCAAATATTGAATGTTGTCAAAAAAAATTAGAGTTTAAATGGCTATAAAAAAAATTTTAACTATCGATTTTTAAAAATGTTTGAATATAGTACAGTAATGTAGCTTTATATTAAATTCCTTAAATGCTCTTATATTAGTGCCACTAATTATATGAATTTCTGTCAAAAAAGTTTCTAAATCGAAATGTTAACTTTGAAAAGGGTTTAAAGTCATCAATATTTTACTTTTACTTATTTTTTTCAAATTTAATTCAATTTAATATATTATTTATTTGATAAATGTTTTTGTGACTCGACAAAAATAAGGTTAACAACTTTTATTATATAAGCTAATAGGCAGATAAATTAAAAATCAAAAATACAAAAAAAAAAAAAATTATTTAAAATGTGTTTCCTAGCAATTTCAATAACGACACATAGAACTTTTTCATTCTCATGTGACGACTTGTTTGATAATAACATTTCTAACGATTTTTTTTCACTAATAATTTTTCAAGATAAAATGAAAATATTTACTTAAACAATGTTGGATAGCAAGTTCATGAAAGTATCTAGGTATTATTTATATAGATATTAATCATTAATCGTTATTATTTTAAACGTTGATCTGTCGGTGATTCATACATTGTGGTGTAGTCTTATTATTTTCTTGCTTTTTATACTTTTGATACTAAAAAACACATACTAAATATACCTATACAACATATTTTTATGGATTAAATTATTATTATTTTATAACGTATTATATTTTACAGATATAATATTAATAAGTCCATCCGATGAAGACTTGGTGAGTCATATTATAGCTGAATGTAAATCTAGCGAACAATATGGTAAGTATCGATATAACATACGAATATTATTATAGATATATTTTAATTGTTTAGAATTATTATTATTATATAGATAATATATATATTTCAAAATATCTTCTTCTCCTTCGTCAACTATTTGGGGCCGGTCACACTAGTACTCCACTGCCACTTAATTTATACCCGTCCACCTCATATCACCCACTATTACATCCCTCACCTATTATTTTTTTTTTGTCTTCTCCTCTTTCCTTCAACATATAAATTCCCTTTACTAATTGTACCCCTCTCAGGGTACATCCGAAGAAATATTTAAGAGGAGGGGGAGGGGGTGGCCACAAAAAATATAATAAACAAATAATAAAAAAATCATAAACTTTTTCCATAATTTGTCGACAAACATAAAGTTTTGCCGACTGAATTCCAACTGACATTAATTTACCGACGGATTATTTCCCCAAAAGAAAAAAAGTTCACACCTTAAAAATGTGCAGACTAATTGCCGACTGGACTGAATTTTGTCCACATATTTACCGATTAAAGGGAGAGGTTAAATAACCTGCACGCCGCGCCATCCTCAAAGAATAGCCCTGCTGTCACTACCCTCCTTAAAACATTTCCAATCCTACCTCTTATCTATTCTCTTTCATTTTTCCTACTATTGAACTATTGAATCTACTCATATACTACCAG
Source organism: Pemphigus obesinymphae (assembly GCA_025469235.1). Taxonomy (NCBI): domain Eukaryota; kingdom Metazoa; phylum Arthropoda; class Insecta; order Hemiptera; family Aphididae; genus Pemphigus; species Pemphigus obesinymphae. Next base: position 43,170 of record JAIPRL010000631.1, read on the forward strand.
CTCTTATATACTTACTAACTTAATTTGTTAAATATATATTATGGAAAGTAAATGGGTTGTCTTGTTTCGAAACATATAAATCCGAAAACTAAGAATTCAAGTCTTTATAAGTGGTTGAACATGTTAAATCGTCATGTCTACTTGTTAAAATATACTTTTAAAAAGTATTTAAAATATTTATTCAAATACTTCAATGAAAATGTGTTTGATTCTCATTAAGTATTTAAATATAAACATAAATGCCTAGAAAACCGTTTAAAATATACTTTTAAATACTGCTATTAGGTCTGAATTCTGGTCTGAGGTTTTTTGTCATTACGTGAAAAATTTCGAATAGGTTGGTATCCTCGAAGATTTTAGCACAGTTGTTATTGTATCATGAACATATGGTAGTTATTGTGTAATGAATTCCAATACTTGGCACTAGTTATCATATTTTTTTTAAGTTATTTTAAGTTTATATTAAGTTTTTTATTCGTTAATTTGGGTTAGGCGAATACGTTAAATTAAAGGTAAAAAGTTACTTATATTTTTGATTGACTTAAAAAATAGTATTAACTTGGTTGAAAAATTAGAATTATATTAATAAGCATTAAATTTTTTTTAAACGAATATATTACTTATCTAAAAAAAATTACTCGTTACGTAAGAAGTTATTATTAAAAAAAAAAAACCTCAAATATAATATATATAATAATATTATAATTTAAGTATCTAAAACACTTATTAGTATTAAATACTTATTAGAAGTATAATAGCATTATGAAAAAATATGTTTTTTTTTTTTTTACCAAACACACGTTATAAAATTCAATCTTTTTAGCGAGTTATTCTTGTTCGAAGATTTATTGCTTTTGTTTATCGCGTTATTCGTATATATAAAAAAAAAAACATTTGTTTAACAATTTTAAAAACATATTTTAGGTTTACGTACGTCACAAACACACGATTGGACTCTAATAATATTAAATGTCATAGAAATTTTATACATGTGTATATCATAACACGAGTACTGCAACTGGAAATACGCCACCACGCATTTAAATATAATTATTATTCCGACAATAGTGTTATTCCGTCATTTCTTTTTTTTTTATGTCAAACATTTAATAAATATAAAATATAAAATGATGATAATATTATGCGCACACGGACATTTTCGCATTTAGCTAAAATCTAGGGTTGTGGAAGATTGCACTGTGAAATTGTATAAAACGCATTTAAAATACCAAAATATGCGTAGGAAATATACGTACCTAGTAAACAGTTTTATAAAAAAAAAAAACATTAAAAATTGTAAAACAATAATATATTATTATATAAAAATTAGATATTTTTAAGACGAAAAATATCTAGATAGATACTTTAAAAAAGGTATTTATCGATATTTGTATTTAATTGTTACCGTACAGCAAGTATCCAATACTCATTTTCTCATTTAATTTTTTTCTTTTTAATAATAATTTTTAGTACCTAGTAACAATATTAATACCTAAATCAACATTTTTGATGTTTTTATTGTTTATTGACGCCCAAAATGGCAAAAGAGTGTACATAGAGTTGCTTATAATATACATTTAACTTAATAATAAATAATGTAACAATTTAATAAAATAATGTAATACCTAGCTAATAAATATAGGTAGTATAAAAATATTAAAATAATGTAAAACTATTAATATGATAAAATTAACAATACATTTAAATATGAAAAAACATATATATGTGAATAATTTATTATTCAAAATTTAAACATAAATGCCGAAGTTTAGATTCATTAACAAAATTGAAGTCAAAATCATCAAGGTTATTGCAAGTTCGAAGCATACAACTTTTATGTTGATTAAAATTAAAAGATTGTGTGTGGAATAAAAGGTGATTTTAGATCTGGAGTAAAAAGTTGGAACCAACCAACCTATTTCTTTTAAGATTTTAGAACAAATAATTCTACGATTTATAATTTTAAGAATAAAATGATACATCATTAAATTTATGTCTGGAAGAAAATTAATATTCACACTAATATTAATATGAAATAGGCAGTACTCACTACTTCAATATATTTTAAATATTAGATAGACACAATTAATAAAATATTGATCAACACTAAAATATCGACAATTTCTAGGTGAAAACTAAACTGACTTATCGCATAAGCTAATAAAACGAAAATTTACCACAATTTACCTCATGTTCTCGGGTACCCGTCTTAACGTTGGTTTATCATGATTGTAAATTTCTTAAAACAACAATATAACATGACATTTAAATATTATAAAAGTAATGCGAAAAAAATTAGAGCTACGAATCACAGTAATAGTATAGTTTTCTTATTATCCTATTTACTCGTATATATAAAGTATAAACAGTAATAGGTATATTAATATATATAGTACTTGTGACTATTTATAATACAATAATATTAGTAATAGGTATATTTAAATAGTAAAATTAGTAAAATTTCCTATACTAAAAATAAATATCTTATTCAGAAAATTTGCATTGTTCTTCGGGTAAATTTTAACTTAATTTAGATAGTTTGGATAAAGTTAACTCGAAGTTAACATGTTAAGTTAAGATTTAATTTGATAAAAAAAGTGACGCGTTAAGTAACTTAATTAAAATGAACTTAACGTTTTAACTTTTAACTCGTTAATGATCAGCTTTAAAAAAGCATACAAATTTTAAAAAAATTGAGATAAAAAATATTAAAAACTTTTTTTGTTGAATTATCAGTGCTATAATAACTATTTCAAATTATTAAAAAAAATTCAATGTCAAAGTGAGTGTTAGTAGTGTTACACGATAAAAATATCACCTTGTTATTTATTACATTATAAGGATATTATATTATCTACAATTACATGTTGAATTTTTATAAATTATTGTTTTCAAGTTAAAAATGTTAAAAATGTGTAAACTGAAATCTGTAAATCAATACTTTAAGTATAAAATAGATGAAAAAATTAAGTTTTTAAAAGTCCACAGTTCTACTGGATACTAATAACCTTTTTTTCCAAACATTCTACTATAAGTGTTATATAAATACGACCTATACATATGGTGTCTCATAGATTGAAATATGATTTTTTTTTACCATATTGACCCAGCACACAGCCCCCTAGTGTTACTGGTACTATATAAACAAACAGATTGCGCACACTACAAAACGATTAAAAAACGATGGCGGTTTGTGTGGCATTTTATTTTTGGCCAAAACAAAGCACGACTTCACGAAATTCCAATTTTCATTAACTTGAATTGGTGAGTTAAAAAAAAATATAATATATGTAAATATTAAATTTGTACTTATCTTTAATCGTAATTCGTTAAAATATATTTAAAAATACGTGGTTTTATTCGTTTCATGAGTTAATATATATATATATATATATATATAGAACTTTCAGAAATACACTTGATAATAATTATTTAAAAAAATTATTCTATATAAAAAATGATAAACACATTACAACTACACATATTACATAATTATACTGCTATTATACTCGGCAGAAACGTAATTGTACAATAACTACCTACACGCTTGTTTTGTTTGGAAAACAAATTCTTATCTAAACGGTTAAGTAATAATAATATACCTAGTAGTGTTTCATTTAAGTCTGAACTCAAAAATGCAAAATACAATAATTACCTACAGTCAACAGGTTCAATGACCAATATTCCATAACTATAATATAGCCATTTCAAGTTATCACCAACTATAGTTTTTGTCTCGTCGATAAAAAATGAATATTAAGTTTTACCTATAAGGAATACATTATTTATGGAATTTTTAATAAAACATTTAAATTTTTTATCTAACTAATCAAACTATAATTTTAATGGGATTTTCGAATTGTCCATTGATTTTTATTGTATACAATTTCGATCAAATAAAAATATGTTTTCAATATTAGATATATTAACGCGTGTAAAATTTAATTTATCGCGTAAATATTACCTTTTTTTTTTTTACAAAAATACTATTTATAAATTTATATTTTAAAAATAAATTGTGTATTTCGTTTCTTTGGGAAAATAATAAAAATATTATATTTTGATATATTTACATTTTAAGAATATAGATAGCTTGGCGTATTTAAATTTCAGATGGGTTTTTCAACATTTAGTTTTTTCTCAGTAGATGACATATGGTTACCTACCAATTAATTAATAGCTCGTATTTTGTATTTATTTTTTTATGTTAACATGGATTTTAATCCTTTTTTAAAACTATTAGAATTTATTCGATAACAACGACACATATTTAACGGGCTGATAATATTATTATGGAATGTGTAATAATATGTAGTTTTGTCTCGTATTTATATACATTTCGTCATACGACGACCACAGTGATTATTATTTTTAGAATAATAATTATCATTCCGTTATTCATAAAGGTATTTAAGAAACCTGTGACTTACGCGCTTTTTCTTCCATGCAATAAGCGCGTACCTACACCTCAACACTCACTTTCAAGTGCACCGTTCTAACCCTATGCAGTTCTTGATGATAATAAAGAAAATAGAGAAGGAAAGAAAAAAAAAAAACTAGAAAAAAAAAATAAAAATAAAAATAATAATATTTAAAATAAAACACGTCCCACATAGATAGTCGCCCGTAAGGGACCCTCTTATTTTACAGAGATCTAAATAAAGCACATTACTCAAACGTCGGTCTCCCACCACGACCCACGGTCGTTTCGTCGTTCCAAGTACCCGTCGTGCCGCATACTTCAGCGATTCAGTTACCACCAAGGCGAGTCCGAGAGAATATTTATATAAGAACAAAATTCGAAAATTTAACGAAAAGTATTTTTTATTTTATTTTATTTTATTTTTTTCGGAAATCGCGTCGAAAACCCGTGCACAAAAAGCAACCGTGTTCTGTGTCTAGCTGTCACTCAGCTCAGGTTCGTAATTTTCTCGTCCTCGCGTCGAGTGCCGTTAGATCCGTGCGAGCGCGAGTGTTTCCACCTAACCAGTGAATTCGTGTCAGGGATACCTAAACCGGCGTGGGATTTAGATCCTTCGGGGCGTGTGGCCGGGGGGCGAGCAGACTGCGGCGCGTCAGCCATGAGCCGGCAACAGCAACAGATTACCACCTCCTCGTCGGAACAACGGAGCACGACCCGTACCGAACAACAGGTCACGAGGCAAATCACGCAAACCACACAGAGACAAGGTATACGTTTACTCGGTATATTGCTCGGGCTCGCGAACTTCTGAGTACGGATTCGGCGCGGTCCAGTCCGCGGAATCTGCGCGGGATCCGTAACGTGCGGACCTCTGCACAGTGAGCAGAGGGGAGAATAATCGATTTTCATCGACAACCGCGTACAACCGTTTAGTTCTATATAATATGATGATCTCGGCGGAAACCTCTTTCACATTATTATAATATCGTGTCGTTTTCCCGTCCGCATTAGCTATTATTATAGTTTGATTTTTCATTCCGATCCCAAAATCCCACTATCACATACAATTTTTTGAACGCGGGTATATATCCGGTTGAACCTACAAGACCCCCAATCGTTTAAAATGAATTGCGTAAAATTAGATAATTTTTACGTCCAAACAGTGTTTTATTTTCATTGTGGACATTCTCTGTAAAATACGACGATTGACTATAACAACGATTGGACCAAAATTAACGTTCCACTTCATTTTATATAGTAAAGTGGAATCACAGTGGTCAGCGTCCAAGATGAAGTAGATGAATGACGGGGATGGGTTTAGAAGAAATAATAATAGAATCGGGTGCAACATTGTGAGAGGTCAGAGAAAAGAGAAGTGCGAGTTCAGTTGTTAGGGAAGGACGAGGGAGATGTCTCATATATTGCTGAGACAGTTACATGAGTATATTTATAACTTTGTACTTTTTTTAATAGTGTTTTATTTAATTCAAAGAATAAACCGTTTGTCTATACAATGAAATAAGAGTATTTTTTATGAAAATATAATTTTTCATTTATACGGCGGATATACTCGAGGATATTTTATTATATTATATATAATATAAATTAAAAATAAATTATATTATATTATATATATATATATTCTATAGGTATAGAATGGGCCACGGCCCAAAGTACAGATAACTTATAAATTTAAACATATTAATAGTGAATATATAATTAAAACGTCATCGAATAAAAATAGGTACACAGTATAGTATTAATAATTTTAATAAGTTACCTAAACTTCAAAATGATTGATCTATATATATATTAAATATATAAATTATTTATTTAATCTAAATATTTTAATCGTTAATATATCAATTTCTTATCATTTATTTATTTACCAATAATTAAAATAAATTATTTTATTTGTTCTATAGGTTATAATTAAATAAACGCGTACATTGGATGCAATTGATATGCATCCAAACATAGAACCATTCCCATGCGATATTAATCTGTCTTTTTATTTTTGTGAATTTTATTTTTAAAAAAATGATTCAGTGCTAAAGAATCTGTGACGTGATATTTCGTATTGCATTACCATTACTACCCTTTCTGATAAAAGACGAATTATTATCTAAAAGAATATACTTTAATTAAATAGTTTATCATAACTAAATATAATATATTCAAGTTTAAATAGTAATGCTGGCTTGAAAAAAAAAAATTATTTTATTGTTATGTATAGGCAGGTTGGCTAAAAAAATAAAATGTACTTATGTATATAATAACGTCGTGTGTTTTGAAGTATTCAAAAATAGGTATAGCGTTAAATAAATCGATACATTTTTAAATAAGCGTATCAAAATATTTTTACAGTCATTTTATTTTATTAAAAATTTTTCATCATTGTTTTCTCAATGATAATTGTTTTCTGCAGGGTTTACTGTATTCGTAATGAAATGAAATTCGCGAAACCTAATCCACGGATTCTAGAATAACTTTTGAGCAAAATTATCATAGAATATAAAATGTCTAAATATATATTAAAATTTCTTTGGAGGACGGTATTTTGTGGTAATCGTTTTTATAAATTTCTGATATTTATGACATTTTTTATTGCAAACAAAATGTTTTTAAACTAAACACACCGGAAATCATAGATATTTTATTTATCTAATTACTTACTATGTAATCATTACTTAATAAATACTTATAATATTTTACTTTAAATAAAGCGGATATCGAAGAATATTGGTCAACAATATTACCTATATGGCTATATATACCTAATATGCTGCACTATCTTATATCAAACTCTAATGTAATAATCTGTAGCTATGTTTAGAAAACCGCCTTTTAGTGATAAGTACATATATTATTGAAAAATTTTTAAAACTGTATTATACAGTAGATTTTAGTTTTAGGAATTTGGGAAAAAAGTCTTTATGGTGTTGCTGGCCGGTTATGACATTTTAATACGAAACAAATTTAAGAATATATGTTATTTAAATGTTTTTATTTTATTTGAAGATTTGTATTTAAAAATATAAAATACGAATAAAAAAAAAAAAAAAAAATGATTTTTTTTCGGCCCCTTTAAAGTAAGTTTTAATGCTACGATTTCATTATAGAAATATAATTTATTCGTTATACACCCATCCGGTGGCCGACTTGGATCTATATTATAGCGGAAGATTAGTTGTATATAGGTATATAGCCATATATGAATACAATCTATTCTAATTAATCAATCTATAAGCGTTAATAAATCTAAATATATAATCTCGGAATTGAAAACATTTTCCATTAAAAAGGAAATTTCTCCAGAAGTAAACATTTTTCTCTATACATATATATATAATATGTATGGGTGTAATCCGACCGTAAAAAACCGTATAAAATCCGAATATTTTTTGGTTTTAATGGTTTTTTTTGGGTTGTAATCATTTTTTTGGTTCATAATGAGTTTCAAAAAGCATTTTAATCGAACATTTAATTAAAGTTAAAACAGTAAAAACATCCTGCGAAAATATAATAATATTAATTCATTCTATATGTACCTACCTATATATACATATACACATATATACATACATATATATATATATATATATATATATATATATATATATATATATAAACACTGTGCAGGATACCTATACCTATAATACGTATCGGATGACAGCCGATCAGCTGCGATTTCAATATTGTCCTCTGCGTGTATATACAGAGTGTGCTCGAAAATCGTACTCATATAATATGTACGGGTAACGTGACAACATTTACACGGTGATTAATTTCAACCAAACTGGAAAGCGGTTGTATCGCCTTATACGTACTCCACAAGGCTGAGGACTTGCCGTTCGCGCAATATTGGTGCATCTAAATGCTATCGACTTTTCGCATAAGCTCAACGCTGTTTCTCTGGAACAGTGTAGTCGGTACGATAATGAATACAACACGTCGTGACAAATAATATTATAGTATAATCGCGTTAGCCCGAAATTTTTTTACACATTTCTTTCATTTGTTTACAAAAAAAAATGATGATTTTGCGACGGGCATGGAGACCGAAAGTACCACGAGACTTTTCAATTCATAGTAAGAAATTCGTAGTAATGCATATACACTGAACCATAAATAATCATTGGTAGAATTAACAATATGCAATGATCAAATTTTAACAAACGAATATTTGTTGACATAATACAATTTTTATTATTTTAATGTACCTATATATTGTTCAATTAATAAAAAATGTGTTTAACAAATTCATTTTGTAAATTTCACAAAATGTATATATAAGTTATAATTTATTAAAAATAATTTGTGAAATTCATACGAATTTTATTATTACAATAAATAAATATGTTATTAAATTGAAAAATATTCCGTTTAAATTGACTATTTTGACTAACAAATGGGCGTTTCTTCTACAAAGAAGAAAGAAAGAAACATAAAATATTTATAATTGAATTAACAAAATGTTTGTTAATTCAAATAAATTTGTATTCAATTAGACAATTTTACTCAAGATATTGATAAAAAAATTTGTTAAATCAATAACACGTTTTGTTATTTTACTGTCAAATTAACAAATATTTTATTTTTAAATCAACAAATATTTTATTAGACGTATATTAACAACCATATTATTAAATTAATCTATACTTTTATTGAAATCACAGATATATTTGGTTAAGTGTGCAGTGTATAACATACACTACACTAATATATGTATTATGTAAACTTTATGGTATTTTAAACGTCCATTGATAATTTTTTTTTGTTTTGGAAGGGGCTTTGGTAGCGAGTTTAAATATTGTAAAATCTGCAGTAAAGGTAGCCAATAACCGGTTAATAAAAGTTAATATTGTTTAAAACATTTCGACTCGACTGGTCTAAATTGTCACGGTGTTAACTTTTTACGGTTAAGTTCATTCAGTTAAGTTAATACACTATAGATCCATTAGGGGCACGCTGATAATTTTCGTGAGCTGTTTTTCATAGGTATACATAATATACTTTAATGGAAATCGAAATAAATAATCATTCATTTTAATTTTAATATAGGTACACGTAGAAAAAGTAAATATCATAATAATAATAATATAATATATATATTTTTAAATTTTTCTATTTTTGTGGTTTTTATTTTAAATAATTTTGAAGAATAATTTGTATTTTATATACAAATTAACTTTTTTTTAAACTCGATACACTGAACCAAATATTATTGGTAGAATTTACAATATGCAATAATCAAATTTTAACAAACGAATATTTGTTGACACAATAAAATTTTTATTATTTTAATGTACCTATATATTGTTAAATTAATAAAAAAATGTGTTTACAATAACAAATTCATTTTGTAAATTTGACAAAATATATAAGTTATAATTTAATAAAAATAATTTGTAAAATTCATACAGATTTTATTATTATAATAAAATATGTTATTAAATTGAAAAAATATTCCGTTTAAATTGACTATTTTGATTAACAAATGGGCGTTTCTTCTACGAAGAAGAAAGAAAGAAACATAAAATATTTATAATTGAATTAACAAAATGTTTGTTAATTCAAATAAATTTGTACTCAATTAGACAATTTCACCCAAGACATTGATAAAAGATATTGCTAAATCAATAATACGTTTTATTATTTTACTGTTAAATTAACAAATATTTTATTTCTAAACAACAAACATTTTATTGGACGTATATTAACAACCATATTATTAAATTAATCTACATTTTTATTGATACAGATATATTTGGTTCAGTATAAGTTTAACTAAAATTATTTGAGCTAATTATTTTCATTAAGTTTGCTCGTCTTCGGTAAAATATCGATTTTTAGAAGGTTGACATTTATAAAATGTATTGTGTTTTCTAAAAAATGATTCAAAGTATATAATACGAGTATATAGAAAAATATATTTTAGAATTCATATATAGTCTATATAGTCCATAATATATACCTATTTAATCCAAGTCTCTGTAAATTAACAATAGTTTTAAAAAATCAATTAGTTAAGATAAAAGGTTAATTATTAATTTTAACAACCATAACTTTTACCTTATAGTAGGTATAAAAAGATACTTTAAAAAATAAAAATAAATATGACGTTTAACGTAATACAGAATACTAGTTGACTTTTATTCTAAAATAACAAGTTGTCTTCAGTTAATTACTATTTTGTATTCTCATTTGATTAAAATATACTGTAATATAGACTTATCAACTTTTCGTCTTTACATTAATTTACAAATCGGTTAATAGGACATCGATTGCCAGAACTGATAGTAAAGCTAAATTTTATCATTCTTCAGTTAATACACGACCACAGCAAACTTTTATGGTGCCTTTTCACAGAACCGGTTACGGCATAGGGCTGCTCCATATGAAACTTTATGTAACCAAGTTAATTTATTCGGCTGTTCGTTATCATGTCTATCGTCCAAAGTTTTTGAAACATTAATGTTTCTGAATTTTATCATATTTTATTCATATTATTTTCGTCTAATATTAAATATACTTACATTATATATATATATATATATATATATATATATATATATATTTAACTGTTAAAACAGCTTCATACGCGTATTTTATATTAAATAAATATTTTTTTTTAATAATATAACTATGTTCATTAAACATCAAGTTAATTTTTTTCTTTTTTAAGTAAAATTAAATGCAATTTGTATCTTATTTTCACCCATAAATTATAATAATTCAACTGTTTAGATTTTAAAAATAGATTGACAAGCTTACCCATAATCGGTATTCATACAACCTATATATTTTATCAGACAACGACGCGTAGGTATCTATAAAATATAGTTATAGGTAGTCAAATAATAAATAAATATTTATATCAATTTATTTTGTAAAATTGTATTGTTTTAATAAATATACTTTCTAATAGCTGAACATTCTATAATACACTGTAATAATAGTCCTAATAGTCACTTTTATAAAATTAATTTTATTATTATATGATTTATTTAGACAACCGAATGTTTATGGTTAACATAATATTAATATCAATATCTATATGGATCATTGTGCATTTATGTATTTAATGAGTACGGGGTGATACAATGAGGCATAGCACATTGTATAATAGTGATTAATATAAGATATATGGACTGAGAAAATATGTATGATCATTTTTTTATGACACACATTTACTTATCTTAATTTACGTGCTAAAAAACTAATGAATGGATGTTTTATACATACAATATACCTACGTAATATTTTTTATAATTTATATTTTATAATCGATCAATTATAATATTTTAATTATTAACTAACATATTAATAATATTTTAATCTGTAAATTTTAAACTTAATACCCGTATTTGTTTTCTCTGTCCAACCAACTGCAGATATGAGACAATATAGGAAATTTAGGTTTGGAATTCTTATTACAATTTATTCAATTCTGATATTGTAGTAAATTTGCCAATTACCTACCAAATTTATAGACAAGATATCTATGTACAGTTATCTGTGCCTTAGCGTCATTTTTTTTTACAAAATTTTAATTTTGTAAATTAATATAACTATTTTTAAATCCCAATAATTTAAATAGATATATTTCTCTTTAAAATTAAAATTTCGGAAAAAATACTACTCTATAGTATAAACAATAATCCCGTTTATATTTGGTAATAAGTAAATTTACTTTAATGTTTGAAATGACAAAGTTGTGAATTGTGATTATACAACAAATTCAGGTATTTATAATTGGAAAGTATAAGTTAATGTAATTAAAGAATGGTTTTTAAATTTTTTAAAAGAATTGATTTATTTTTATTTATAATTATTATTAATGTGTATATTGTTTATGTATGCATACACTATCCCTCAAAATATTATTATAAGCTTAAATTAAAATAATTATTACACTATACCTGTGTTTTTAAATTCATTGAATACAAAAGGTTTTATATAGGTAGGTAGATACTAGGTAAACTACGTGATTTCTCGCTAAAATTAGAAAAACGCGCTGTAAAAAAATGAAGAAAAAATCTTTATAGAAAATAAAATAATAGTGTGCGTAAATCGTGATTATCGCGTAAAAAGTATTGCATAATGCATATACTATAAAAAAAAATGTGTATCTTAAAAAACCATATCAGAGATTAGATAAACTATAACTTATATTTTAATAAATATGTAATTCGCTGGCTTGCTGCAGTATATAATATATGAGTATCTATACTATTATAATGCGTTCCGGAAAATTAAATAGGTCGAAAATACTGTCTTGAGAACTACGTTTTTGTTGACCTAGTCTAGACATTAAATTATAGCTTAAGTGAGTTACAACTTATAATGTTGAATAATATTATTTCAAATGAAATTCCGTTGGAAATTTTTTATAAATGACACGTTCTGTAAAAATGTTTTCTCGTGATGTTTTGGAATTCTTTAAGATTCGATGGACATTAATTGAACATTTCCTTTATTAATGGTCGTACAAATATTTATAGCTTTAGCTTAAAATAAGCATAAACAAATTGTATTAAAAAAGTCAATTTTGGAAAAATCAGATTTTAAATCTGCGTATTTTTTTTATCGTAAAATTGAATTTGACCGCATGTCGGCTTTACTATATATTGCATTTGTGCATGTCTCTGAATAAGCTATTTTAAATCTATATACTTTTTACCGACATACCTATCGGGAATAACTTATAAAACAATAATAATGATACGATTTTTTTTCTCGAAGTATCTATACCTACGTTATTATACGAATAGTAGTTTTACGTATATACCTACCTACTGCAATAGTCACGAAACGGAACGGCCTTTGCGATAATTGTGTTTTAGAAGAAATTACAATGCGTTTAATTTAATCGTATTTGGTGAAACAAATACATATACGAAAGAAGACCTTGACCACAATTTATATGTATTGTGTATTACCTATGTCCCTTAGCTATAACCAGATTTATCCATTTTTGGCCGAATATTGACCGACAAGAAGTGGTTTACATTGAATGCTGTGTATACTATAACTTTTAACACCAGACTAGCTTGTATAATATTATTATGATGAAGCATATGAGTGAGATGAATTCGTCGCGCCGCTGACACTGTTAAGTTATAAATATATACCTACCTACATACCCTATAAATCATGATAATACCGTTCTACGCGCATGCGTTCACAGAATATTAATTTCCCGATAGTGACGCATGAGGTATCGAATTGTGCACGATGATTTGGTAACAAAAAAAAAAAAAAAAAATTATAAATTCAATTCAATTTTCTTTGCCTTTGCTTCGTCACGAAAACGTTGAATTTTCAGTTTAATTCATACGTTATTTTTTTTTCAAATTTTTCGTCTGATTAAAACGTTATTGCGTTTTACAAATTAATATTATTAAATTAGATGCACAATACTTATATATATATATATATATACGTAATACCACTGTTGTTTCAAACATCGTCTAAATCATAGTGTTTACATTATTTCGTTGTAATGTCACTTGGCGTAAAACAGCTGCGATCGCCGCCCACAGTGCATGTGATGCTTACATATTATATATATATATATATATATGACCTGTTCCAAAAATGAGTCTTGAGTAATTTGATCCCGTATTTTGTATAACCATGCCAAGAAACTATATTATTATAATTACTGTTTACTCGAGGGGTGTAATCATAAAATTAGTACAATACATTATTTTTATATATAGGTATATGTGTTATATATTAACCATGTATATACTTACCTAAATTATACCTAATAATAATTTGTTGTACTAACTGCATCTGTGTTTAAATACAGGCTGAGAGAATAAAAAGGAAATTATAAAACAAAAATTACGATATTTTGTCTCATTAATTTATTACATATTTGAGTAGGTATATTTGAAATTATTTGATAAATCATATGGGTAACCTGTAGTTGACATTTTAAATTGTGCATTTATAAATACATTGTTATTATTATAACTAGGTACGCATTTCAAGTATATGCTCATATATTGTTTGATTTTAAATTTCAGTTCATGAAGGATTTGTTGTACAACAGTCCATTCCAAGATTTGGGTAAGACAAAACATAATAATTATCAATGGTAAAAAATGGAAGAATTATTAAATAACAACGAATGCAATTTTAGGAATGACGCTGCGCCACCAGTATTTGAACAGATATTCAAAAACGCCAGATTCGCTCAAGGCGGAAATGCCGTTTTTGAAGGAAAGGTTACAGGTATACCAAAACCTTTCGTCTCATGGACCAGAAAAGGGGCTCCATTATTGGGTAAATAATTGAACGATATCGGTCGACATATAAGAACATAATATTATTGTAATTTGTTAAATACAAACATGAATTCTAAACGTTTGTATTTTATTTGTATTACCAGAGTCGAACAAGTACAAGATGACGTATGATCAACAAACAGGGAATGTTGTTCTTACGATCAATCAAATCGGTCCAGGAGACGAGGGTGAATATACGTGTTCAGCGCGTAATCAGTACGGCGAAGCGATTTGCTCAGTTTTCATTCAACCAGAAGGTAAAATAAAACTAAAAACTCACAAAATAAACAGATTTTAAATCGACTTGCATCTTAAACGTGTTACATTTCGATAGGTCACACCGTTCAAATACCTCAAAGCACGTATGGTTCGCAGCGAGTACAACAAACACAGAACACGCTATACACAAATAATTATTCTAACATCGAAGAAGTAAGCCAATACTATAAAAATACGAATTTTAGTTATTGACGTTTTAAAAATGGTTTTTAATATTTAAAGGATTTCAAAGTCGATACTTTCGAATATCGTTTACTACGTGAAGTGTCCTTCAGACAGTCTGTCACCAAAAGATATCTCGGTGAAGAGGATGTCAAGTTTACAAGTAGCGCACACCAAGGTCCTGTTGTAGCACCTCAAGTGCTTCAGAAACCACGCAACTCAAAGTTAGTAGAAGGATCTAATGCAACGTTTACTGTAAAAGTGTCAGCAGCTAAGGATACTAGGGTAAATATTTAAATATATTCCATATGAAATAAATACCCCGAAGTACTCGTAATGAAATAATTAAAACACATTAAATGGTTTTTTTTTCAAGTTAACTTGGTTCAAAAACGGCCAGAGACTTGTAAACGGACCAAAACACCAGATAAACTTCACCAATCAAGTCGCTACACTCCATATACCACAAGTCCGATGCGAGGATTCCGGACATTACACGCTGCTCGTAGAAAACCCACAAGGCTGTGTAGTTTCAACTGCATACCTTGCTGTAGAATCAATACCAATAGTATATGACAGATCAGAAGACAAGTAAGTTTTATATAATTTAACAACGATAAAAATCAAATATTTTTGTCATAAATCGAAAATATACCTAATTAGTAATTATCATTTTAAAATACCAACAACAATAAATTTCTCGTCAAAAATACTTTTACCTAAATAGTCCTACTCAAATCCTTCTATTCAAAAAGTGTATGTATAATGAAATTTTCGGTATAGTTTTCCTTTACGTCTAAAGAATAAACTATTGATAAAATCGAAAATTTATCTGTATATACCATTATATGTAGGTATATATTATCAGTATCAACTAAAACGAATTTGCTATTAGAATCCTTCATACCCGAAAATTCTTACTTCACTCCTATCCGAAAAGAGGTATACACATATAAAAAAAAATTAAATAACACATTATTGTAAAACAAATAAAACATATTCCTATTTCCTCGCTATAACGATCAGAATCTAAAAGACATATAGATTGATATTTAAAATAATATCTACTAATTAACTAGACATGATTTTTGTTTTTATTTTTTTTTTCTATCGATAAATTAATTATAATTTTTAGGGAGAATGTAATAACTAAAACCCATAATAAGCTGGAGTCAATAGAAGTTGTCGAGGGAAAGATGTTAGCACCAAACTTTGTTCGTGTTTGCGGTGATCGCGACGTGACCGAAGGGAAGATGACTCGCTTCGACGTCCGTGTTACCGGCAAACCGTACCCTGAAGTCTCCTGGTATATAAATGGTCAGCAGATCAAGGACGATGCCACGCATAAGATATTGGTCAATGAATCTGGAGACCACGGTTTAATGATAACTAATGTATCCCAGGCAGACGCAGGTCAAGTTGTTTGTATCGCTAGAAGTAAATCAGGAGAAACTTCTTTCCAGGTAAATAAATATTCACATCAATCAAATATAATATAATTCAATATTTTGATTCTTTTATTTATTCTTGAAAGTTTGATGCAATTAAATTGTTTTTTTTTTTTTGTTTTAAACTAAAAAGTGTTATGATACGTAGTGTGATTTAATTTTACGATATTGTATACCTATAATAAATGAGGATAGGTACTCAGAGGTTTTCGAACATACGCATAGTTTGGTCTGAAGATCGAGATTTTATATTAATAACATAATAAAACATACGGCTTTAAGCGAAGATGCCTATATCTATAATACCTATCGTGGAAAATAAACGACAAAATTACGCATCGATGATCGATTAAACTATAAATTATAAGTACCTACCTATACGGTAGCGAATCTAGGGTCCGGGGAACTTTGGCTCAGTCATTTTAAAAACAATCCACTTCTGTAAAAAACAGCTTATATTTTTTTGAATTTGGACGGGGGGGGGGGTGTAAGTATTAAAGAAAAAATTAACTATGAGTCAGCTGACCTATATATATATATATTTTATAATATAATAAAATACACATAAATAATAATAATTAATACACTGTTTAGTTTATAGATATTTAACAAATACAATTTAATAACAAAATATAATTATAACTATTTTCTCATTTTTTTAATTTGTGAAAATGTTTCAATTATTTTTTTAAATTAATTTTTATAGCAGTAAACTTTTCAATGCCAAGTTTGATAATCTTCTTTTGTTAATATTGAACGGAGGCATGACTTGATTAGTTTTAAATTACTAAAACTTTTTTCTGCTATAGCAATACTAACTGACTGGTAGTGTATAAAATATTTTACATAGAGTTGATAAATTTGGGTAAGACAAAGTCATATCATTGGATATCATACATTTTAAAATTTCATTAGTTGATATAATGATATAAGGATATTATCTTCATCACTCTTCTTTAATTTATGGTAAACAGAATCAAATGATTTATATTCTGTTATTATATCATATTGATCAATATTATTTTTATATAGGTAATTGAGATAGTTCTATAAGTGATTTTATTGTTTGTTTATAATTATTTTTCTATCAATAGATTTTTCGGAATTCAAAACTTCAAATTTATTAACAATATTTGAAAAATCTTCAAATCGGTTTTTTAAAAGATTTATAAATTCATCTAAAACAACGAAATATATATTTACTTTAAAATGCTGATCAACTGATTATTTCGAAGTATCGTCTATACCTATTTCATCAAAAAATTTAGTTTTTTTCTTTTTTCGTGGTTCACAAGATTCTATAGCTCCATCAAATTTCTCACATATTACGATAGCATTTCTTTTAATATAAAAAAATTCTTCAGTTGTTCTCATCGATTTTATATCTTCAGAACAAGCTTCAACCATATTTAATTCAGTTATCAAATCAATTAAATTACTTTGTAAATAATTAGATACCTATGTAATATATACGCCTTTTCCAATATATTTTCCACATAACTAGTAAAAACTAAACTTAAGATTTATTATATGAAAAAATGTGCGCTTCTACGACTTTTATGCGCGTGTTTACGAACGATTTTTATGGGGGTATTTTGCATATGCAGGTTTTTTGTTGAACAGCCGAGAATATGGCCTCAAAAATACCCAAAAACACCAAATACTTATTTACATTATTGTTTAAATAAAAGAAAAATCTATACATTTTTTAAAAAATTTTATTCCCTTTTTTCAATTCAAAGGGGCTTTGTAATTTTTCATCCGTTTTCGAGCAAATATATTTGAAGCTTAACTCTTTCATTATTTTTAAGTACCTACTCCAAGGTAGTTGAAATTACAATTGATAAATTAATTATAATTACAATGACTACTGGTGTACCTTGCCGGGTACAACTATATAACTTTCCACCAAATGATCCAATCCTCCCTAAACTTGGTACTTTTCATCAAAGAAGCGTATGAATAGCTAAAGAACAAAAAAAAATTATTTTTATATGTAAACTTAATTCGGTAGTTAAATGGTTAAAAAAAGACAAAATTTGATTAATAAATATTAACTACGGGTTAATTATGGCTGTTATTAATTACCTCGACGACGATTTCACCCCACACACGCACACTCATTTTTTAAAGGGTTTTATATAAGCAATTTTTATGGAATTTTAAGAAAAATGAAAATCCAACAATTTAAAAATATTTTAATACATTTTAAAAGTAGTTAAAAAATATTCCCGTGTTAGTTCCACCTTTTATCGTTGTATAGTCGCGAATTGGGCGATATTTGTTAAAAAAAAAACCACTTTCGTAGTTCAAGTTTTATAGTGTATGGCTTTCACAATGATCATAAATTATTAATATTTCTATAAAGAAAAGAACTTTTATTAACTTTTGATAGAGGTTTTTTTTGTAAGTACTTATTTTAAATCTGTAATCCTTTAAAATGTCGGAATTTTACAATTGCAAATTGCTTATGAAAAATACAATTTTAACATTATACAAAAATGTGGTCTTCGTCAAAATTTTGTTGTCAGTTTTTTAATCGATGTAAAAATCATTTATCTGCGATTATTCTAGCCGATATAATACTTGAAGTACGAAACTATGTTTTTACGGACTATTCTTCGTGATGTGGCAGCTCGTCGAGTATATACGTATACCTATAGGTGTTAAAATACATATTTTCATAAGAATTTATTAATAATTGAATTATTTGCATAAGTATTAACCACCACTGATTAAAAATTGTCTACGTTCATAATGTATTCATATGTATATGTATGTAAATGACAATGAATAATGCTGTAAGCACAGAATGACATAACATATATTGTAAGCTGTATAAGCTACACGTCATAAAAAATGATGTGTAAACGGCATCGTTGTTGATTTGCCTGTTCTATTTACGTGTTTGTAACTGGGTAATAGATACGCACGATTAGATTATAAAGAATGATTGTAATTGTGAGTCCGATTTAACCACCGAATTTATTCTGTGAAAGGTATATCTTTAATCATTTAATTATCAGGGTCGGCTCATGTAAAATTAGTGCACTAGGCAAAATAAAATGTTGCCGATCCTAAATTAAAGAAAGCCATAAACTTTTTCTAGAATTTGCGTACATCCTGTCGTATAAATCTCCTAAAAGTCAGAACCCTTTAAACCTTAAGCTTTCTTTAAAAAAAAGGTCCGACTGTTCGAGCCACCTCTCCAAATAAGAAAAAAGGGCCGTCCCTACGAAAAGTGTCGCTGTAGACTAGGGCCTAGCTCGCATATATCCTGAGCCAACTCTGATAATTATTATTATTATTATTATTAGGTAGGTACCTACTTATTTAACTATACAGGTAATCACAGAATAGATCTGTATTATATTAATATAAATTGTACCTATGTTAAAATGTATTTTAACCTAATTTTAATTATATATTAAATGCATTAACGATATACCCAATATTATGTCAGCTTTTTCCCATCTCTTCCCTTTGCATGCAAATGCCAGCTAACGGTAGACCCCCTCCCTTCTTTAATTATAACGTTTAATTATAATAACCGCCTAAAAATTCAGAATAATGACCATTTTTTTTTATTGGTTCGAGTCGGTCAAAAAAATATCGTTTTTAGACCTTTCGCTGTGACAAAATTGCTCGACTTTGGCTCATCCGATTTTAATTCTGTAAAAAGCATAATATTTGTTGATATCTTTTCTAGGTTTTAATCGATGCGTTTTTCGAAATATGAATTTTCGATTTCGGTATGATTAAACAAAATTTCCATATTTTAAAAATTGTTCACTTGTGTATATCTAAAGCGGAAATTCATATTTCGAAAAACGCCTCGATTAAAATCTAGAAAAGATGTCAAAGAATCTTATGCTTTTTACAGAATTAAAATCGGATAAGCCAAAGTCTAACAATTTTGTCACAGCGAAAGTAACTTTCTGTTCAAAAAGTGATTTAGTATACGGTCTTATTTTCATTATTTTTACACTTGCAATTCGTATTTAACCTAGAAGGATATAGGTAAATACAAGCCCAAGGAGTGTATTTATTAATTTATTATTAGCTTTATTAACTCCAATGACCTCTCTAACTGCATTAAATTCTGAATTTAAAATTTTATTATGTACGATAAGTTGACTATATAATACTCCTTAGAGATTGACCGACTCGAACCCCCTTAACAATTAATATCATCACACGGCAGACCATTCCTGTTACGTGCTTATACGTATAACGTAACACTCCAATGGCCACATAGAAGAAAAAAAATATTTTAATAGTTTATTTTTTCAAAACTGAAATTAATATTGTGTGTAAGCATCAACGTACACACGGAATTGAGACATTTATACTGTAATAGTGATTAATTATGTTTTGGTAAGTAGTTAGGTCTATCTACTACCTATCTACCTAATTGATATAATATAATAATTAATACCTACCTCCTACCTAGTACTTACATATTTAATATAATATTAAATGAAAAATCAAAATGATTTTTCATTTAAAACACGTATAAGAAAATATTTTTACAGAGATCGCGTAACAATATTTTTATTAGAAAATTAAGTAATTGGAATTTTAAGTAAAAAAGGAAATACAAAACCATAGGTACCTCCTATTTGGATCACCTGAAGTTACAAAAATTTAACCAACATTTAAGTACCTATTTAACCTATAGCTTGGAATGTTGACATATTATCTCATTTTTTTAGCGCATCAATTTTTATGTCTTATTTATTTTTAAGTAGGTTACCTCTACCTATAAATATAAATATAGGTATTTTAAAACTAAATATGTTGTATTTTTTTAATATTTATGTATAATAGATAATAATATATAATTATTTGTTTTTATTTATTTAGTGTAATTTGGGTGTCGTCGAAAAAGAACTAGTAGTTGCTCCAAAGTTTGTACAACGTTTCACACCATTAAATGTAAATGAAGGAGAAACAGTTACGTTGAATGTTAGAGCTGTGGGAACACCAGTACCAAGAATAACTTGGCAAAAAGTATGTAAAAATTTTTATCGCAAAAACGTTGTATACCTACCTATACAATTTATTGTAATTTTATATTTCAGGATGGTGTAAATGTAGGCGAACAACCAGGAGTAGTATCTATATGGACAGAAGGAGGTGGTTCAGTGTTAGAAATTGCACGGGTTTCTCCAACAGATGCGGGTTGGTATCAATGTACAGCTCAAAATACGGCTGGTTCGACAGCTACACGAGCTCGTCTAAATGTCATTAGGAAACCTCGTCCCGAGGACTTCCCCGAAGACCGACGTCTGAGGTTGCCAAAACCAACTAGAGTAATCGAACCCGAGTGAGTTACCTATATGTTTTATCCAGGATTTTATTTTATATATATGAATTGTGTTAAAAATGTGTTTCAAAATCATCATAGGCCCGAGCCAGAACCAGAAATTGTTTTTCTAAAACATGTTGAAAGGGCAAAATATCAGACTCCTCGACCAGAAGAAGACAAGATTTATCCACCACCGCGTTTCATTGTTCCTCTTGCAAACGTTTCTCAATATGAAGATGGTCGAATTCACTTTGAGGCCAGAATTGAACCAGTTGGAGATCCCACATTGGTGGCTGAATGGTTTGTAAATGGTTATCCATTACAAGCAAGTAAGTTTTTATTTAATCATTTTGTCTCTTGGAAAGTATTTTTAATCATTATTTATTATTTTTAGGTTCTAGAGCTATGACTTTATTAAATTACGGATTCATAGCCTTAGATTTATTAAGTATTATACCAGAGGATGCTGGAGAATATACATGCAGAGTTACCAATAGCTCAGGAACTGCTCAATCTACAGCTCTTCTCAAGGTCGAAGGTATAATAGATATATATTTTTAATAAATATAATGAATTTTCATATAAAACACAATATCATAGGTAAAGATGAAATTGATAAATCAAGTCAATATCCAGACAGTTTAAAATATATTGAAAAATTAGAAGACTATTCGAAGTATCAAAGAAGTGATAGTTATGAAGATGTTCAACCATTACCACCTACTTTCGTTAGATCTTTACATGATATGGGTGATTTACAAGAAGGTAGAAATGCACATTTCGAAGCTCAGCTTAATCCAGTTAGTGATCCAACGATGAAAGTAGAGTGGTATAAGGATGGCAAACCTATTACAGCAAGTATGTCCTTATTTTATTTTAGTAAAAGTGATTATTTTAATTGTAAATAATACATTATTATGAATTTAGGTTCAAGAATAACAACAATATTCAATTTCGGATATGTGTCTTTAAATATAATGCATCTTCGTGCTGAGGACAGTGGAGAATATACTTTGCGAGCAATCAATCGATGGGGTGAAATTATTAGCACATCTTCATTAAATGTGATAGGTTGGTATTTTTATATTTATTTAATTATTTTATAACATTATAATTTGATAAAAAATAATAATTATTTTTATTTTTACTTTCTTGTAGCTTTTAGCAGTATTACAGGTGATTTAGGCTACCCAGAACAGCAAAGGTATATTGAACAAACAGAAGCATTAGAACAATCTTATCAACAACATAAAAATCAGGAATATAAAATAAGTGCTCCAGAAAGTGTAGCTCCTCCACAATTCAAAACTCCAATTAAAGATCAACAAAACATTAAAGAAGGCGGATTTGCTCATTTTGAAGCAAGATTGGAACCATTAGGAGACTCAACCCTTCAAGTAGAATGGTTGAAGGATGGTAAACCAGTTGAAGCTAGTACGTATATAATAATCAAATGTAATTAGGTATTATTGTTAATATTTTAATAATTTTTATTTATTTTAGGTTCAAGAATGACCGTTTTCTTTAACTTTGGATATGTTGCATTAACAATAAAATATGTTACTGTGTTTGATATTGGAACATATACTTGCAGAGCTTTTAATAATCTTGGAGATGCTTCGACATCTGCAACATTAACTGTTCTTACTAAGAAGGATGTAGTGCAAGATAGCCAGCACCCTGGTGGTCTTGAACGGTTCCAATATTTGGAAGATTCTAGGTAATTTGGTAAAAAGAAAATATTAAATAAGATTTTCCAAATTACATATAACAATTTTAGAAAGAACAAAAGAAAGGCTGAAGAAGAAACAGTTGTTACACAGAAACCAAGATTCCTTGGACCATTAAAAGGAACAAATAAAATTGCTGAAGGTCAAAGAGCTCATTTTGAAGTCCGAGTAGAACCTCAAAATGACGTGACCATGAAAGTAATTAATTAGTTGTACATTTTATAATGTACATTATTTAATATATACAATTTTTACAGATTGAATGGTATTTCAATGGTCGAGTAATAATGAGTGCTAACAGAATTCAAACCTACCATGACTTTGGCTATGTGGCTCTAGATATTCTTGGCGTAAGAGCTGAGGATACTGGTACATATGTGGTTGTTGCTAGAAATGCATTAGGAGAAGCTCAATTATCAGCGTCAATGCAAGTTGAAGGTAATTTTCAAGTAATTGTATAGTTTATACCAGTATAATTATTGTTATTCGTATATTTAGTTCGAGCAAATATTGATACATCAACTATGCATCATGGAGTTGTAGAAAAGGCTCCTTATCTTGAATCTAAAAAATTCACCGAACCTCAATATGATATTGAAGAAATTTCTAAGTCAAAACCTATATTTATACAACCGTTAAGTGATCCAGCACCAGTAAATGAGGGTAAAAATATTCATTTAGAATGTCGTCTTGAACCTATGGGTGATCCGACCATGAGAGTTGAATGGTTCCAAAATGGAAAACCAGTAACAGTTGGTAATTACAATTGATATTTAATATATATATATATATATATATTGTTTAATGTTTTATATTATTTTAAATTCATTAAAAATTATGTTTTTGAAAGGTTCGAGATTCCGTACTTATTATGATTTTGGATATGTTGCTTTGGATATTATACACGTGACATCAATCGATTCTGGAGAATATACTGTCAGAGCTACAAACCATTTAGGATCAGCTCATACATCAGCATGTGTTAATGTAAAAATTAAAAATTAAAATTATTATTAGAATTTTATTTAATTGTGTTTGAAATTAATAGGTGTTATCACGATCAGACATTTTAACTGAAAGTCAAAATGAATATGCATTAGAACAGATACAAATGTTAGAAGATTCTTCAAGATACCAAAAATTAACTGTTGATGAAGAAAGTATTATGCAAGCCCCTCAATTCACGAAACCATTACATAATATACAAACCACAGAAGGTACAAATGTGCATTTGGAATGCAGATTGAAACCTGTAGGAGATTCATCTATGAAAGTTGATTGGCTTGTCAATGGACGTCCTGTAAAAATTGGACATAGATTCCGTCCAGCCCATGATTTTGATTATGTTGCATTAGATTTATTAAGTGTATACCCAGAAGATTCTGGAGTGTATACTTGTCAAGCCAGAAATGAAATGGGTGAAGCCGTTACTTCCAGTTCAGTAAAAGTTATAGCTAAAAAGAATCTTATATTAGATTCACAACATCCACATGGCTTAGAAAAAATTCAATACTTAGAAGATTCGGCAAGATACAAAAAAGCTGAAATGATTGAAGAAGTAGTTAAAATCGTTCCTCGTTTTTTGACTAAACCAAAGAATGTAGAAAATTTGAAAGAAGGACAGCATGCTCACTTTGAATGTAAATTAGAACCAGTTACTGATTCTAATCTAAAGGTCGAATGGTTTAAAAATGGAAAACCAATTATTATCGGTAAGATTTGATTATAATATTATAATTCTAAACTATGTCAATAACTATTATATTTTATTATTATAATAGGTCATCGCTTTAGACCTATCCATGATTTTGGATATGTAGCTTTAGATATTATAGATGTGATTGAAGAGGACACGGGAACTTACACATGTCGTGCTGTAAATTTACTTGGTGTTGATGAAACAAACTGTCATTTGACTTGCAGAAGTAAATAATTTTATAATATTTTAAAAACTTTTATATAATTTAATCATTATTATTTATTTGTTTTATATAGGTTCATCAGCAATTGTGGTAGAAACTCAAAATGAAATGGGTCTTGAACAAATTCAATATCTTGAAGAAAAATCAAGATACCATCGAAGAGAAGATGTAGAAGAAACAACAACTCAAGCACCAATATTCACTACTTCATTGAAGCATTGTGATATTAAAGAAGGACAACGAGCTCATTTTGAATGTAGACTAATTCCAGTGTCTGATAACACCATGAAGGTTGAATGGTTCCATAATAATGTACCAATTAAATTCGGATCTCGGTTTACCGAAACTAATAACTTTGGATTTGTTGCGTTGGATATTCTTCAATGTTTGCCGGAAGACACTGGAACATATACTTGTCGCGCAACTAATTGGTTAGGACAATCTATTACATCAGGGAATCTGAACGTTCAATGTAGGTTTATATTGTGAATATGAAATACATATCATTTTTATTACCTACACTTATTTAATTTATTATTAATTACAGCAAGACAATCGATTTATTTGGAATCTCAACATCAAGATGCATTAGGTCGTTTAGCACAACTGGAGAATTCAAACCGTTATCAACGCCAATCAATTATAGAAGATGCAGTCACACAAGCTCCGGTATTTACACAACCTATGAGAGATATTTCAACGGTTGAAAGTCAAGCTGCTCACTTTGAAGCAAGATTAATACCAGTTGGTGACGATAAATTAAAAGTAGAATGGTTAAGAAATGGAATTCCTATTCAAGCATGTATGTATACTACCAATTATTTTATTATTAAATTGTAGGTAATTAAAATAATCATTTTTTTATAAATATTTTTAGCTAATCGTGTATCTACAATGCATGATTTTGGTTACGTTGCTCTTAACCTGAAGTATGTCTATCCTGAGGATTCTGGCACTTATACATGCAGAGCTATAAATGAGTTAGGACAAGCAGTGACTTCAGCAACACTAAATGTGCAATGTAAGATTATTTTTCAATCTTAAATTTATCTAATTAATTAAAAAAATACACGTTAAAATATTTTATAATTTTATAGCTAAAGATTCCCTCCAGCTGGAAAGTCAACATGAAGCAGCATTAGATAAATTAAGATTGCTCGAAGATTCAAGTAGATATAAGCGAGTAGAGCAAAAGGAAGTTGAAGTTACTGAAGCACCCAAGTTTATTGTACCATTAAATGGAACTGAAAGTTTAATTGAAGGTCAAAGTGCCCATTATGAATGTCGCATAGAGCCATATCCCGATCATACATTAAAATTAGAATGGTTGCATAATGGAAAACCATTACAAACGGGACATAGATTCAGAACAACTTATGATTTTGGTTTTGCATCTTTGGATGTTTTATCTGCTTTACCAGAAGATTCTGGAAAATATACTTGTAGAGCAATTAATAAACTTGGTAGAGCTGAGTCTTCTGTTAACCTAGGAGTTCAATCTCGAGCATCGATTATTAGCGAGACTCAACATCAAGGAGCATTAAGTAAAATACAATACTTAGAAGATGACTCTAGATTTAGAAGAGCAGCTGCCGAAGATATTCTCACAACAGAGAAACCACAATTTGGAAGACCACTTAAGAATGTAGAACATCTTCCAGAAGGACGTAGTGTGCATCTTGAAGCTACTTTAATTCCGGTCAATGACCCAACTATGAAGGTCGAATGGTATAGAAATGGAATACCAATTCCACAAGGACACAGGTTTAAAACAACATATGATTTTGGATTTGTTGCTTTGGATGTACTTTATGCTTATCCTGAAGATTCAGGCACATATATGTGCAAAGCCAAAAACATAGCTGGAGAAGCGGTCACTACTTGTATTGTAACAGTTGATTGTGAGTTTATATTATTACCCAGATTCAATTAATTTTTATTTTATTAGAGAAATACTAAATAATCGTTTTATGTATATAGCTAAAGCTGGACTACAATTAGACACACTAGATGAAGATCGACTAAAAAAGATTAAGCAACTTGAAGCGTATGAAAGACCTACAGCTCGAGAAGCTGAACTTGAACTTCAAAAGCCAGTATTCCTTACACCACTTAACAGGTTAATATTATAATTTATATATTTTACTATATATATATTTTATTTTTGATCTATATTATATTATTTTACTAATGAAATATCTTTATGTTTAGTCTTGAATTAGTGAAAGAAGGAGAACACACTCATTTAGAAACACGAATTGAACCGATTAATGATGCAGATTTGAAAATTGAATGGTTTGTTAATGGAGTGGCAATCAAAACTGGTCACCGTTTTAAGACTACACATGATTTTGGATATGTTGCACTGGATATTTTATATGCATATGCTGAAGATTCTGGTACTTACATGTGTAAGGCAACTAATAAAAAAGGAGAGGCAGTAAATACTTGTCAAATTAATGTTGCTTGTAAGTTAACTTATTTCACATAAAACATATTTATTCTAATATTTCATGACATAATTTATGATTCATTTAAAATATTTATTAGCTCGTAGAAGTATTTACTTAGAAACACAACATCCTGACGGTTTAGAAAAGATCCGGGAACTTGAAGCACAAGGTCGTCCAGCTAAACTTGAAATTGATGAGCCTACACCAACGGCACCAACATTAACAGATCTCTGGGTACATTAGAATTCCATAACTTTAATGTAAATAACATTACTCACTGTTTTCATTATTATTTTAACAGGGCACTACTGAGGTAGCTGAAGGAAAGACAGCCCACTTTGAGTGTCAAGTAAAACCAGTACACGATTCTAAATTGAAAGTTGAGTTCTTTCATAATGACAAGCCACTTGGATCTGCTTCTCGTTTCCATACTACATACGACTTTGGTTATATATCCTTAGACATTGGCCATGTTGTTCCTGAAGATGCTGGAAAATATACAGTAAAAGCTACTAATGAATTGGGTCAAGCGACTTCACATATCAATTTAAATGTTCAAGGTATTTTCTAATTTTCAGGATTCTATTACAGTTTAAAAATAAATATTTCATTACAATTGCAGGCGGTGGAAGTATAATTTTGGACTCTCAAAGACCCGAGGGGTTAGAAAAAATAAAAGAGTTAGAAATGGCTGTACCTTTCAAACGTGCAGATTATGCAGAACCAATATCAAAACAAAGACCAATGTTTACTCAACCTTTACAAAATATAGATAGTATTAATGAAGGTCAAACCGCTCATTTTGAATGCCGTCTTATACCTATTGGCGATTCATCTATGACTGTTGAATGGTTTAGAAATGAAAAACCATTAGAAACAAGTATTATTTAGAATTTAAAATGAACGTTAATCATTTTACACATTTGATAAATATTTTATTTTAGGTTCAAGGATAACAAAATCATATGATTTTGGTTATATATCTTTAGATATTTCTCATGTTAGAGATGAAGACAATGGTGTTTATAGCTGCAAAGCTACAAATGTTCTTGGTGAAGCTGTAACGACAGCTTCTATGAGAGTTAGAAGTAAGTTGCAATAAAATATTTTAGTTAAAGTGAACTAAAATTATATTTTATTATTAGCAAAAGCCGATATTCAACTAGAGAGTCAACATCCTGAAGGCCTCAAAAAAATAGTTGAGTTAGAGCGTGGTCAGGAACCATTAAAGAGAGAAGAGGCGGAAAGATCATTTGAGAAGCCGATTTTCACACAATTACTCACTGGTCCTTCAGAACTTATTGAAGGTCAACATGCTCATTTTGAATGTAGGGTTGTACCAGTTGGTGATCCAACATTACGTTTTGAGTGGTATGTTAATGGAGTTGAACTTAAAATGGGTAAGTTTTATATTTGATAAATGAAAAATATAACTTATGTTAGGTAAATATATATTAAATATGGAACAAATTTAATATTAATTAATTAAAATAGGCTCGAGATTCCACGTAACAAACGATTTTGGTTTTGTGACGTTGGACATCAGCTCGACTGTTGCAGAGGATTCTGGAGTATATACATGTAAAGCGATTAATAGAGCTGGAGAAGCTGTTTCTTCCACATCAATGAAAATAAAACGTAAATAATATAAATAATACATCCCCTCCTATATATACATATTTATTTGTAATATAATATTACAGATCGTTCGTCAATTGTTCATGAACCATTGCAGCCTGATGCGTGGGAAAAAATTCAGCTTAAAGAAGCTGAAATGAATAAAGTTCCTGAAATGTTTATTGATACAAGACCACAACAAGCACCAGTATTTACTTCACATTTGCAAAATCAAGACCGTTTAGCTGAAGGTCAGCATGTTCATTTGGAAGCTCAAGTGGAACCTAGAGCAGACCCTAATCTCAGAATAGAATGGTTCAAAAATGGAATTACATTAACAACTGGTATGTGTGGATAATAATTATTTTAACTAAGTCCTTAACATATACATTTATATAAATTATCAATCATATTTGTTTTTTTATCGATTTAAATTATATCATTGATTCATAATCAATGATTGTATGTACTTTTGAAAATTAAATATTTTGCAATACATTATAAATTAAATAGCATTTACAACTAGATGTAATAAGTTATTTAACGTTTCAGGTTCAAGAATACGTAGTACCTTTGATTTTGGATTGGTAACATTGGCTATAAATAGCTTGAGACCTGATGACTCAGCCATATACACATGTAAAGCTACAAATCTTTTGGGTGAAGCTGTTTCAACATGTACATTGAAAATATCAGATAGTCATTGGCTATTAAGTAATACTTTACATCCTGAATCACTTTCAAAAATAGAAGACTTAGAAAAACCTCAAGCCGGACGTGTTGAAGGTCCAGAACCAGTTTTTGAAAGTCCTGTCTTCATAACTCATCTTAATAACTGGGAATGTAAAGAAGGTAGTGATGTACATTTTGAATGTCAAGTAGAACCTTCTAAAGATCCAACTTTGAAAATTGGTAATTAAATTATATTTAATATTAAATATTCAATGTATAATACTATGCATATCCGATAGATTGGTTTGTAAATGGAAAACCACTTCATAGTGCATCAAGATGTAAGTCAGCTTACGATTTTGGATTCGTTACATTAGATTTACAACATGCATATTCTGAAGACTCAGGAATATATACTTGTAGAGCCAGTAATAGCAAAGGACAGGCTGTAACAACTGGAACATTAAAGTGTACAGGTAACATGACTAATAGTAGTATATTGAAATTAATTAATTTTAATAAAAAATATCTGCTATTAATAAGGTCTCCAAGGCATACATTTAGACACACAACATCCACAAGGAATAACTGGATTAGAAAAGGTACAAAAAGTAGAAGATACTCTTGCTTCAAAATATCAACGTCAAGCGTCTTTGCCTGATGCTACTTACCCTAAACCAATATTTGTTGTACCGCTTGAAGCTGAATTTATATTGGCTGAAAGTAAACCATTACACTTAGAAGCACAAGTTGAACCGAAGAATGACCCCAATTTAAAAATTGAATGGTACTTTAATGGAAAAGTACTTGATTTAGGTAAAACTTGATTTATAATGTGTAGAAAATTTTTATTATTTAATTATAGTTTATCAATTTTATATCATTATTAAATGTATACTGTAGGATCACGTTTTAAAACAAATAATGACTTTGGTTTTATAACCTTGGATTTAACTGACGTATATGAACGCGATCAAGGAGTATATACCTGCAAGGCTTATAACCATTCCGGTGAAACATATACGTCAACAACTGTGTACTGTAGTAGTAACAAAGGATTAATCGAACATACTCAACATCCTAAAGGAGAAGAAGGCTTGGAAAAAATTCAAAACTTGGAAGAATCCTTACAAAAACAAAAACAAGGAATTGTTGATAATGAATCTGGGCATGCACCAGTCTTTACCTCACAAGTAACATAAAATATTACTATTATCTATTATTTTTATTATTATTACCTATTTCTTTTTATGTGATAAAGTTCAAAGACCTTGGGTTCTTAAGTGAAGGTGAAATTGCTCATTATGAAGCTTCATTAACACCTATTGGCGATCAAAAAATGGTCGTTGAATGGTTCTATAATGGAAATGTCATTGAAGCTAGTAAGTTAAAATACTAATTGAAATCATAATACCTAATAATAATAAAAATCAAAATTACATATTAATTTTGAAACTTAATAGGTCACCGTATTCGTACAATATATGCATTTGGAATGGTTGTTCTTGAAATTTTGGGTACTAAAATAGCCGATACTGGAACGTATACTTGCAAAGCTACAAACGACTATGGATCAGCAGAAATGAGTGTAACACTAGAATGTGTAGAAAGAATAACTGGCCAAAAACCAAAATTTACTTCTCATATCCAAAGTCTAGTTGGATTAAAAGACGGAGATTCTGCACATTTTGAATGTACATTAATACCTGTAAATGACCCTGATTTAAAAGTAGAATGGTTCCATAACGGAAAACCATTATTACACAAAAATCGTGTGAAAATGATTTCCGATTTTGGATTTGTTGTCATGGATATAGCATATGTTCAAAATCACGATTCTGGGGAATATTTGTGTAAAGCAAGCAATAAGTGTGTATATAATTATTAATAAAAAATTTTTTTAAATTACTGGCAATTTTTTATTCTTTATTTAGATATGGGGAGGATATAACTAAAGCTACTATTCAATATTCAGGAAAAGGAGGAGTATACTTAGATTCGTTACAGCCTTCATCCTTAGCTAGAATTAGAGAAATGGAAAATGCTACAGGCCATCAAGTTGGAATTGCATCAACTCCGGTGTCAGAAGCACCTAAATTTACTAGTCAATTGGTTGACATAACAAATTTGAAAGAAGGCCAAAGTGCACACTTTGAAGCTCGCGTTACACCTGTTAACGATCCAAATCTTGTTGTAAGTTTGTGATTTTTATTTATAACTTAATGACATTACCCAAATTAATTTTTTTTAAGGTTGAATGGTATTTCAATGGCGAAAAGCTTCAACACGGTCATCGATTTAGAACGTTCCACGATTTTGGTATAGTGATATTAGATATACTGTATTGCTACGAGGAAAACTCTGGAGTATATGAGTGTAGAGCTTTCAATAAAGCAGGAACTGATACAACAAAAGCAAATCTTCGTTGTTCGTCTAAAACTAATTTGATTTTGGATTCCCAACTTCCACATGGCATGGAAGGAGGTTTAGAAAAAATACAAACTCTTGAAGATTTAACTATGAGAGTTAAAGACGAAAAAGTATTGGTGGAAAATCGTCAAGCTCCAATGTTCACAGAACCTTTATCAAATATTGACAGTCTACGTGAAGGTGAAAGTGCGCATTTTGAAGGCCGGCTGATACCTATTGATGATCCTAACTTAAAGGTAAGGTAATTATTTAATATGGAAATATATGTTTTATAATATTTTTTACATAGGTGGAATGGTTCTGGAATGGAAAACCGTTAAAAGCTGGTTCTAGATTTAGAACTTTCTGTGAATTTGGTTTTGTTATATTAGAAATATCTCCTGTATATCCCGAAGACTCTGGTGAATATTCATGCCGAGCAACTAATCATTATGGCGAAGCTGTCACTACAGCTAGTATGAAAGTCCAAGGAAAAAGAAGTATCATTGTAGAGTCTCAGCTCCCTAAAGGAATGGAAAGTACAATTGACAAAATAGCAGAACTTGAAGGTCTTGGCCAATCTAGGGGTACAATTGAGACTGAAGATGAATTGGGAAAAGCACCAGAATTTATTACAACTCCGGCAGACCTTAGTTTATCGGAAAATACATTGGCTCATTTTGAATGTAGACTTATACCATCAAATGATGCTAGCATGACAGTAACTTGGTTCCACAATGGAAAAGTATTGTCGGCTGGATCACGTATAAAAACCATTAACGATTTTGGATTTGTTATCCTTGAAGTAGCTGGTGTTTATATTAGAGATTCTGGTCTATACACTTGCAAGGTTAGATTTTTTTGTATACTAATAATGTAATATATGTTTTTATTTATGTAATTAAACAATTATATTTTATAAATTTTAATTATATATTATTGTTATTTAGGCCACCAATAAACACGGAGAAGCAACAGTCACGTGCAAGTTACAAGTGAAAGGTCGGCAAGGCATAGTTTTAGAACCCCAATTACCTAACAAATTTAGAACTGGCACAGAAAGTATTCAAAAACTTGAAGAGAATATGTATAAACGTGAAGAAATATTGCCTGAAGATGAAAAGCCAAATCCTCCTAGATTCATTGTTGAACTAAAGGTGAATATTTTATTAAATGTAATATGTAATTAATACTCCATAATAATATTGCCAAATGTATAGGATGCATTTGACATTCAAGAAGCCAAATCTGTTCATTTTGAATGTAGAGTGGAACCTGTCAACGATTCAACGTTACGGATCGATTGGTTTTTCAATGGAAAACCATTCGCTACCGGTTCACGTGTACATGTAATAAATGATTTTGGATTTATATCTATGGATATAGATTATGTATATTCTCGAGATTCTGGCGAATATATATGCCGAGCATCAAATAAATGGGGAACTGCCATTACAAAAGCAAAACTAACATGTACTGCCAAACACGATGTAATTTTAGAATCACAATTACCTGATGGAATGAGTGGAGAGAAATTAAAGGCGTTAGAACAAGGGCCAGTGCAAGAAAAAGTAATCAAAGATGAGATTGAAGCAATGCCACCAAAATTCTTGTCACAGGTAAAAGCATGATTTCTTTAGTATTTTTCACTGTAAAAACAAATTTAAATAGTTTGATAAAACTAAATTATTTTCAATAATGTTTATAAAAAATATATTCAATTTAATATTAAATTTAAAATTATAGATTGAGTCAGCAACAGTTGAAGAAGCAAGTTCTGTACATTTTGAAACTAGAGTAGAACCGAAAAATGATCCAAAGTTAAGAGTAGAATGGTATAGAAATGGGAAACCATTACCTTCAGGACATAGATACAAGTCTATATTCGATTTGGGTTTCGTATCCTTGGATATATTATCTATGTATTCTGAAGATTCTGGAGAATACATTTGTAGAGCAGTTAATGATCATGGTGAAGCCATTACTAAAGCTATGGTTACCTGCAAACGTATGTTAATATAATTAATTATATTTTTTAACTATTTAGTTCTTTAACTATTATATTTTTAATTTCCAGAGCTCCCAACCATTTTACTTCAAAACCAAGTACCTAAAGGCATGAAGAAATCCGAGACTTTAACCCAAATGGAAGCAGCTATCAAAAAATACACATCAGAAATTCATTTGACTGAAGACGATTTATATGAACCTGAAAAGAATCAACCTCCTAGGTAAATTTCTGTTTCTTTTTTATTATTAAAATCTAAAATTGTATTTATAAAATTTAATTTAAATTTTAGGTTCGTAACACAAATTAAAGATCAACTAACATTAGTTGAGATGGAGTCTACTAAATTTGAGTGTCAACTAGCACCAGTTGGTGATCCTAATATGAAGGTTGAGTGGTTCCTAAATGGCCAACCATTAAGACACAGTATGTCTTTTAAAATTTACATATAAAAATATTCTATATAGTAAATATTTTATTATTATTTTATAGAAAATAGATTTAATCCCATTTATGATTTTGGATACGTTGCTATGAATTTTGGTTGGATCTATCCAGAAGATAGTGGAGAATATGTTTGTAGGGCTACTAACTTATATGGTCAAGATGAAACAAGAGCCACTATTAAAACATCTGGTAAACCCGGTATTATTTATGACTCTCAGCTTCCTAAAGGAATGAAGAGTATTGAAAAAATAAGAAAAATGGAAGCATCGTGGCAAGTGTAAGTATAATATAAAATTACATCATATTATGACATATTTAAATTATTTAATAATATTTTTAGAACACCTGAAATAAAAGAAGAAGAAGAAAAACGTAGAGAACCACCACAATTTGTTAGTAAACCAGAACCTGTCACTGTATGTGAAGGTGATTTGGCAAGGTTCTGTTGTAGAGTTACTGGTTTCCCTAGACCTAGGGTTATGTGGTTGGTTAATGGTAACACTGTCGTCAATGTAAGTTACCTACAAATAAAAACTAAAGTTTTGCATTTTAATAAAATAAAATTTATCATTTGTTCTAGGGAATGAGATACAAATTGAATTATGACGGTATGTGGCATCTTGATATACCAAAAACAAGACAATATGACCACGGTAAAGTTGAAGTTATTGCCAGAAATGTATGTGGAGAAACTCGAGTAGAAACAATGCTATCTGTGAAGTCGAGACATGATGACTATAGAGGGGTTTTGAAGAACTCGCCGAGACGTACGTATAAATATAATTTATTTCATGAAATAACAATAGAAAACGCTTCAATTACGATTTCAAGGTCGTAAATGTTATAATTCATAAAGTATGTTTAAGTAGGCTATGCGCTGTGCAAGTCTTGAAGGTGAATAATGCTATAATAATTAATAATTTTCAAGTTTGTAGCTCTAATATTAAAACAAAATATTTCCACATGTATGCACACACAATACTCAAAAAATACACAAATTTTCCCAATCTTATCCTCTATGTCCTATGTTCTATTCTATATGGCTTTGCTAACATGGTAAATTGACTTGTCAAGAGGAATTCTTCATAGCTTCTACTAACTATCTACAACACTGCACCTTTTGGAGTATGGAAACAGGTATAAATTGTGTGATTGTTTGTTTTTTAGAAACTATAACATAATGCTAACATTATCAAACAATGTTTTTAACAATCGGCCATGCATTTAAAATATTTTATTTCTAGT
This sequence comes from Pemphigus obesinymphae, assembly GCA_025469235.1. Taxonomy (NCBI): domain Eukaryota; kingdom Metazoa; phylum Arthropoda; class Insecta; order Hemiptera; family Aphididae; genus Pemphigus; species Pemphigus obesinymphae. The sequence continues at coordinate 79,597 of JAIPRL010000631.1, forward strand.
TATTTCAGGACATTATCAGGATATTAATTCATTTAAAGTTTCATTTTAATAACCATTATTTTATAATATATTTTAGTTTATCTAATATTTAATTAGATTGAAGATAAATGCATGAATAACCACCAACTATATTTACTATTTTATTTACAAATATATATCCACACTTTTTAATTGAAACTTATATTTAGCATGGTATGACAGTGACATGGTGCAATATCAAAAAGATCTCAAAGAGAACGAGCTTGAAAAAGTATTTACTGAAAGAGCATCAACTGTACAACAAGGTGATTATAGTGGCATGGTTATATCAGCAGTTGGCGACCACTTAAAACAAAAACAAACAAGTGAACCGAAACCAGAATGGACTGAGACTGTACGACAAAAGAAAAATGAAGACTATTATAATAAACTGAGCAAAGTAAGGAATCATTAAAAATGTACTTTATATTTCATTACTTTAGACTTATTTTAGATTTGATGATGTTTTATTTTGTTTTGTTTTTGAAAACAACTTTTCAACTAGAAGACTTGATCCAATTTTAACATGTGTACCTATTTTTCATTGAAAATTTGGTCAGGGTACTTTGGTAGGTACTTTCATCAGTTAGGTAATTTTTCAAAATTTTGACCTTTGCGATGAACTTTTACATAAAAACTATTAAAAAATGATGCAAAATCATAATTCTGTCCAAATTGACTTTGGTTATTTTTTTCGTAACTTCTAAAATAATGATTTTTAAATCTTGAAATTTTCACAGAATATATAATTTAGTACTATTACAGTAAATTTTCAGTTTTTTTTTTTTTTAATTTTGGGTTATTTACAGAAATGATGATTTTGAAGATCTTAAATCCTAAAAGTTTTCTAATCCTAAATTTGAATGAATATATGTTATTTTAACTATATTCAAATAATCTCGAAAATCAGTAGTTTTTTTTATAGCTATTTAAAATTGTTTGACAATATTTATTATTTCGGTGTGAAATATATTCTAATTTCAAGGGTAAAATGGATTTAAAGACTTGAAATTTTCACTGAGTATGTATTTAACTTTTAAAATTATTAAAATTATGTAAAATTTTTTTGAAAATTTTACACAAATTTGGAAGAATTATAAATATATACATTTTTTAAATTTCAAATAATGAACTCTAAAATATTCAATTTCTATGTTAATTAAATTGAAAACGTAAGGAATATAAGTTTTAAATTTTGAGCGGAACATGGGGGTTAGTGGTTTTACAATGATGTTTATTTTATTATTATTTTTTTTTTTTTATACATTTTTATTAAGTCTGTGCTTTTCTTACAGTCATTTTTCACCTATGAAATTGTTGATTTTCCTAGTCATATTTTGTTTAAAAAAATGTATACTATATATATAACCGACATTAGTAGTTATACTTAAAAAAACCTCAGCTCATAATTTTATTTGATAACCTACTAACACCTGACTAGCAAAGTACTTCCACTCCCTACTTGCCGGTTGTTTACATTTAGGTATTATATAAATATGTAATAATGGTAAATTTAATTATAATATGGTTGTTATTGTGAGAAGTTCAATTTTATATTATTTATTATCATTTTATAAATTAAATTTAATGATTGTAAAGAAAAAAATTTAGATGACATTTTTGACAAAACTGATCTTTTTGATGTTTAGTTGGAAGGTAATCAGGTGATAAAAGAGTCCAAAATCAGAGAGGCATCTCATCAAATACAGATAGCAGGCGAGAAATTAAAAAGTACATCCAAAAATATGGCTAAAAATTATGAAGAATCATTGTAAGTTTATTATGATAATATTTATTATAATTAAATCGTTGTAATTTTACAAGTATTGAACATAAATATATATATTAAAATGAAATTGTTACTTTTAGAGTTAACGAGAAAAAAGAAGAATTAATGCCTTGGCAAACAACAAAGATATTGAAATCTCGGGTTGCTGAACATGAACCAATGATACCAGATCCATCGGAGTCGTCAGTGCATGGAAAAGAAATTCACGTAGCCAAACACCAACAAACCCAAAAAGAAGTGAGTATTACTGAAGTATTTTTTCTAAATTAATTACTCATTTATTATTCACTTTTATTTAGGTACAAGGTAACAAAGAAATACATAGAAAAATTACTGCTACTGAAACAACTGAAATGGAACATACCCAAAAAAATCAAGAAAGGGTAGTTCAAGGAAAAGTTGTAAGAACTTAATTATTATTATTAATTATTTTAATATTGCAATGTATATATTTGTATTCTATTTATTTATTTATTTTAGGAGCCAGCTAAACCACCAATATTTACAAAAAAAATTCAACCATGTCGAGCATTTGAACAGGACCAAGCACGTTTTGAGGTTGAATTTGACGGTGAACCATTGCCAACGATTAAATGGTATAGGGAAGATTTCTTAATACAAAATTCTCCAGACTTCCAAATACACACATTTAGCACAAAATCCATATTAGTTATTAGACAAGTAATTATTTTGTAATTAAACTACATTATTTAATTGATTTTAATTATTGGTTGATATTAGGTTTTCATGGAAGACTCGGGTGTATTCGCTGTTATTGCAGAGAATAGAGGAGGTAAGGCTAAATGTAGTGCCAATCTTTTAGTCGAAGAGCGTAAACAGATTGGAAGAAAAGGACCCGGTCCACCAAGTTTCCTTACCACAATGCAAGGATCGGTTGTAAAAGCTGGTCAACTGGCTAGATTTGATGTTAAAATAAGTGCAAATAAACCACTGGACGTATATTGGTTAAAGGTACATTAAAAATTATAGTCAATATCTTAAAATATGCTTTTATAATAAATGCAATTTTATATAATAGAACGGCAAGAAAATCACCCAAGACATTCGTTACAAAACCGTGGATGAAGACAATCAATACACTCTCTTGATTATCGAAACAGTTACCGAAGACAGTGGTTCCTATGAATGTGTGGCAATCAACAATTCTGGTGAAGCGAGATGTGAAGGACAGTTGATAGTTCAGCCCTTAGAACAAAAGGATAAACCAAAATCAAAACCCAGTGGCAAAGAACAGGCACCAACAATCACTCAACCGTTGTCTGGGCAAGTGATCCATGAAGGACAACCGGTGACATTCAGCTGTAAAATTTCTGGACAGCCACGTAAGTGATAAAATAAATATCAGGGGCGTCTCGTGTGTAGGGATGACGGGGTGATCGCCCCCCTCAAAATTGTAGAAAATTACTTATTAACAGATTAGAATGATTAGATATTGATTTAAATATTAACAATTATTTATATTTACATTGTAATGCATTTTCAAAATATTATTGAAAATAAAAATTATCTTTTAAAACACTATAAGGTAATCAAAAATTAAAAATATATGTAGGTAATAGCACGGTTGAAATAGGCACCTATTATTCATTTGCGCGGTAATCGAGTAAGGAACACCGCTCGGCGCTGACAATCGTCCGTCATAACTATACGATCAAAACACAAAAACATAGGAGGAGGAATTCAGTAATAATGTGGCCACCGGAGCGATACAAATTGTCGCCCGACATGCATGTGGACTACGGAACAATACAGAATAATGTGTATTTACTGTGTTCGTGTTCGTGACTCGTGTACACTTTACATTTCTATGATTTCTATATTTCTTTATTATTTATTTAATTTATTCTTTTATTATGGGTGTATATTATATTATTATAATATAGTCGATAAAAATTCAGTATTATATTCACAGAAAATTGAAATAAAACAACTTGAAAGACCTGTTTGGTGAAATGAAAGATGCACGCTTAAATTTTGGGTATAGAACGTATAAGTTTTATAATTTTGTAATTTTCGATTTTTGTAAAACGTATTTTTATACTTTGGTTTAATAAATACCATTTAAATTAGTACATAATTATTGTATTCTATGCTTTTTAAAAATAAATAGTTTTTAATTGACCTCCCACTTTCAGAGCCCACGAGTCGCCACTGATAAATATATAATGAATTTGTAGTCTACAAATTGTATTTTATTTTCTATAGCAATAACCGTGAAATGGCAAAAAGGAGATAAGATAATTAAACCATCAAAATATTTCCGTATGGCACAAGACGGAGAAAATGTTTCACTTCATATATCTGAGGTGTTCCCAGAAGATGAAGGCACATACAAATGTCTCGTGTCAAACGCTGGCGGTCAGGCAGTTTTGTCTGCTAATTTGAAAGTCATTGGTAAGAATATTTTATTATACAAATAAAATATAATAAATTATTGTGTTATACTTTTTTTTGTGCATTTCAGTTCCGGAAAATCAAGACATAGCCCCCTCTTTGAGTCCAATGGGAGATGTTATTGTTCCCGAGGGAAACTCAGCTCAGTTCCGCACTCAAGTAGTGGGTCAACCTACACCGACTGTACAATGGTTTAGGGAAGGAATACTTATTCCCGAAACGCCAGATTTCAAGGTGAGATTTAAGTTGTATAGGTACCCATTTAATATAAAATATAAAAATTAAAAAGTATAATATATGAGTAGGTATATAGATTAAAAATATTTTTAATATGCAATAATGAATATGAATTCAAAACAGCTGTAACTTTTTTTATAGGTATTATTTTATTAAAGGATATGCCATTCCCTCCAAAATTGTGTTAACTCTCGATTATACAATAGGTGTTTTTATTCTTAAACCACTGTGAAACGAATTATCATTCTGCATAGACATATTTTTGCACTAGAAGTCAAAGGGTATCACGTTCTCTTAAATATGTCGTTTTATGTTTAGGGAGGATCTAAAACAACATTATGATCATTTTTAATGGTTATCGATATTTTTAGACGTGATTTAATAAATTGAATATATTCTTCCAAATATTGTATATGTATAATATTAAATGAAACTATTTTGATCTTTAAGGGCGCCAAAAAAATGTATTACTTCGGTGCCACCTTGTATAAATACATGTCTATTTGGGGCTAGTTAGTAAGTACCAATATTCCGAATTTCGATTTCCGGTTATACACCACACACAAAATATCATGGTTTTCTGAAATTCTTGGGTAGTGCTTTCTACCATAGATAACATAAGTTGTTGTAGGCCATAGAGTAGAGGAAAGTTAACGACATAATAAATTGATTATAAAATAGCATTATTAATAATTAAAAAAAACCATAATATTACAAATTACTAACATAACAAATATATAAATATTATTCTATCTTTATCAATAGGCACATAAATATCACCACAGCACTATAATTTTTTTTAACGATTAATAATATTACACCTTTTTTTGTTATACAAATTTAGGGAGGGGAGCGGTTCACCGGACCCACCTCTAATATATAACTCTGTATGTATAACCTACGTAATGCAAACATTGAGTAAAATTTCCTACACATAGTCTTCTGATAAATTATAATCTTTACATAATTAATAGAGCTGTAATGTTGTAATATTTATTAGGTTTCTTTTATAAGTATGAAGTCAATAGCTTCATGTTTGACTTTAAATCTAAAACAATTTTTAAAAATTATTTTTTATTTGTTATTTCACTCGAAACTAGATGTACACGAACATATAAAATGATAATAATTATTACTCATAACTCATAATCTAATGATCTAATATCATTATAAAATAAAACAAATTCCCATGTAAACTGTAAACATAATTAAACTAAAATAAAATAAATGAATCACCATTGGATGAGTATGTGCCAATTGGAAACGTATATTCACTTTTAATTATTTTAAAAGAAAAGATAATATTTTCATTAATTAACTATATGTTTACTCATGAAAGTTATCAATGTTATTACAGATGATGTATGAAGGCAATTTGGCTGTTTTGTTAATAAAATCAACTTACGAAGAAGACTCTGGTATTTTCACGTGCCGCGCAACAAATAGCGCCGGACAAGTAGAAACTTCGGCCAAACTTACAGTGAAAAGTAAGAAATAATCACGATTACGTAGTTATATTATAAACAAAGCATATATTTTGTACACTATATATATTTAATATATATATATATATTGTGTCATAAATAGAATTAAAATATTATCGTTAAGTCACATATGGAAATGCTACCTGTGCTTTCAAATTATAATATAAGGAACATAATATTTTCAAGGGAAAAAATATTAAGTTTTAGGATTTTTTTTTTAATCAAGCAATTAAAATTGAGTGCTATTTATTATTTAAGTTTATTATTCATTATTTCCGCCACAACGCCAATTGCCATTAATTGAAAATGATAATATTACTTAGCTTAGTTACTTATAGGTTACATTTTAACCCGAGAATATTTATCAAGTGCCATACAAATTATTTCTCATTATTATTTATTAATTTTATTTATAAATGTGCTGCAAGAAATTTTGTCTTATTTATTTTTATGGCTTTTACGGCTGTATATTTATTGTTATTAAAATGTATTTTTCATTTTTAACCAGATTTTATGTTGTTTTGTATAATCATATTATATTTTATTAAATTATTTATGCTGGTGCGATTATATAATTGTATTAACAAACATTACATTATTTTATATTTAATAAACGTTTATTGAATACAAGTACTTATATGTATCCTATAATTTAGTCAATAAGTATTTTTAGTATACTGTTAACTATAAAGTTCAAAACTTCGGTTGCAAAACTGATTAATATAAATGATGGGTCTAGTGCCTAAAATTTTCCATTTTCATATTAACACCTTGTCTAAGTATATAAAAACATTTTAAATAATGTAAAAACTAATAATACACATAGTGTATTAGTATCTGGTAAACAGTTTTAGGGCCAATAGATTATGATAACAGGAAAAAATATCCCAAAAATGTATTTGTATAAAGTACGGGTCAGAAAATGTTTGAGGGTAGTATTTTTTAAAAAAATATAAAATAGTAGGTATATATATAAGTGTTCGGTATATTATATATATAAGTATACTTTGCTTGTCGGATAGGATACAAGTAGTGCAGGATGTATTGAATTTGAAATTGAAAGCATTTATAAATCATTTCTTTTGACAAAACAATTTATTACAATTTTCCATTATTTCTGCAGTTTTCCTTAATGTTTAAGAAAACTAGTTACTGAAAAAATCAAAAACTTACCATTTTTAAAATTAACTAAAATACATTTCCTATCAGGAAGATTTTTACCAGAAAAATCCTACTGGACTCTTAACAAAATGTGAATATATGCATAAAAAGAAAAAAACAAATCAAGTTTAAAATGTTTAAAAAATTACTGAAAAGTAGTTAACAAGTTTTCATATTTTAACTATATATATATATATATATATATATAGTGCTGTAATAAATAATTTATATATCTGAATTTCAAGTTTTTGGCATTATAATTTCCCAATTTATAATAACTTTTTGTAGGTAATTTTCCTTTGAGTTTAAGAAAACTACTGGAAAAAATAAAAAATGATGTCTATAAAGTACTTATTAATTAGAACGAATTTGCTATCAGAAAGCATTTTACTTACAATCTCATACTCAACTCCATCAACCAAAAAATGTATATAGGAACATACATAAAAAAATATACATAAAAGTTCGTTTGTTATTTTCTAATTTATAACAATTTTACGTTTAGATAAGAAGTTTTTCATTACACTAATGGAAACTATTGGAAAAATCACAAATGATCTGTATAAAGTAGCAATTAAAACAAATATTTTTGTCAAAAAGCTTAAAAAGTGTATACATACACATACAAAAAAAAAATACATCATTGTACAATCAATACAATCCATAAAATTCCATCAATACAAAAAATACAAATATGAATTATTATAAATATGAAATAACTAGAGAGAAGATATTTATGACCTAAGAATGTAATAAAAATGATATGACCTAATAACTAATTTTTTTTTTTTTTTTAATTATTAGAAAAATATATTAACTGTTAAATATTTCATGTACGTTCTGCATAATACAAGCATGAAATAATATGCTAAAAATAAAATTGAATTTAAAAGCTACAAGTTTCAAAATGAAAATTAGAAATGTCTAAACTAAGATAGATAGATTTGTAGTTCGATTAACATTGCATTGGATTTCATGTGGAAATAAAAAATGCAAATATTACTAGTATAATATTATCTCTAGAAATAAAATTAATTTTTGTAGGTAGAAAACTAAAAATATTTCTGGACATTTCCACTGGCTTAAAACCATATAACATATTATAAAACATTTTGTTAAGTTGGTACCTACCTATAGAAAATAAGGTTTAAAACCTAAGCAATGTTTTAGTATTGATAATATTTTTATTTGCATAATTTTTAATTGACAACTATTCCTTATATAATAAAAAATATTTTGGAGTTTTTAAATACCTTTTTTTTAATGATACCTATACTTTTTATACAAATACATTTTTTTACGGTTACTTTTCTTCCGAATATCATCGATCACTAGATTTTCTATTTCCTTCTTTATTGACGTCGAAAGCTTCAGATATTAATGTAAAAATAAATTCCTATAATGTTTTATACTAAAATGACAGATTTGCAACCGAAAAGACCATTTGTATATTACTTATACATAGAAATATTGAGTTCCAATTTTAAACGATTACAAAAATGTACGAGGAAAGAAATAATTTTGCATATATAACAAAATCGAATATTTAAATAAGAAAAAAAGAAATCAAAGAATACTTCAATACTATTGAAAGAAAAAACCGGAGACCTACATAATATAATTTTATATGATTTAATGATATAGGTATTGTTATTTACTTTTAACGTGTTTTAATGTAAAAGTATAACAAAAATCAATATTGTCAACTGAATTTCTTCTAAACAAGTCACATAAAATATACTAGTACAGTATAAACCCAATACACAAATATCGACGGCTTGAAAAGGTTCAAAACCGGCGGTGTTATTGAAAGGAGAGATTTTTATGATTAAATTTGCCAAACAATAATATATAGACTGTTAATTTTTCGTATTCATATTTTGAACTCGGTCGTGCATCTAGAAAATGGCATTGGAAAATGATTAAAAATTATCGTTATCAATATTAATATCCATTGATATATCAATTATTCTCGGTTTTAATTGAAAACCAATAGGTACGAAATTTACGAAAATTTGACGAAATGTGATTTTCATCAATGTTTCGAAAACGATAATATAGGTATTCCTTATATTGTTGAAAAAAAACCCGGGGTGGACACCGAGTAGTACCCGTAATAGCCACCGGGATTTTAGACGGCCCAAAAACTTCGTCCGAATCCTGGACCCTGTTAAAATAATGGATCTACAAATCTCGGGTGTGTGGCTCGAAAAACTCTTTTTTCGCACTCAAAAAAACAACGAATTCATACTACCTACACATAATAATATTACGTATACAATAGGTACGGTTGGCCAAATCCGTATAGAGGAATTCCGTCGTTTTGGAACTTTTCCTTAACATTTTTTTCACCGTCAGTCCGTTCGTATTTTGCACTCGACGAAAAACTGTATGTGTATGTGTGTGTATGTGTGTATAAATACGAAAGCAATGCCATTTAATTATCGGGTGCCATAACTCGGTTGTGTGTATGGTTTCGCGGTCACAGGCGCGGGCGTGCGTGTAGACGACGGGCAGACGGAGAGACGTGAATTTCGAGTGGGAGTGAACGACCGAGATGGAAACACAGAAATCGTACGATATTATTGTTGGGTAAATCTATTTCTGAACCGACCGGTGGTGCAGGCTTGTGAGACTGCCGTGTAACGTGCGCACAACCCTCGTCTCTTGTCACTATTTATGGAAATCGTATTATGTGTGAGTAGTGTGTATGCGTGTGTAAATCCGTGTTTGTGTGAGTATCCAACACACGTGTGTGAATACATGCACATTATGCACACGAGTGTTTGTATGCGAGTGAGTATCGGTCGGCTCGTTTTTTTTTTTTTTATTATCATCTCGAGGGGAAAAAAAATATAAGCCTTCGTTTTCGTAATCACCTCGGGCCGTTTATAATTAAAACTCACAACATTGTGTGTTGATTTTACTTTACTTGGCACACGACTGCGGCGTTATGTGTGTGTGTGTGTATATATATATATATATTTAATTGATTACACTATATCATATTATTATCTACTGTGACGAAGAAGACCGTAGTAAAGCAATTTTTTTCATCTCTATAGTAGTACCACCTATATATACCTATAGGTATATACATATATATATATATATATATATATACATGCGACGGAGACGGAGCTTTGAAAAAAAAAACAAAATGTTTAATGACCCTGGAAGTAGAAATGTCGGTCGAGCTTGTATAGGTACTTCGAGTATATTATACGTCTTGTATACACGGTTTTAGCCGCCACCAGTCACGGGAAACTCGTCGCTGCAGCCTGTATGTACAATAATATTTGTACACGGGATGGAATAAACGTCTATTGCAAATGAGACAATATTATCTTTATTTGCGAAATAAACAAATAATAAAAACAATATGATTTACGATTTTATTAGAAAAAAAAAAAAAACGAAACAAAATAAATAATTTCGAGTGTTCAGTATTTATTATAAATTGATCTGCGTCCGAACACGGCCATGGTATAAGCGGGTCCTCTTCAAGCCGATTACGGATCGATAATGCCTCGAATTCGCTATATTGTGCTGCGGCCGTATAACAGTTCTGTAACAAAAAAAAAAAAAATCCAAAACGGTCTATGGTGAAAAACTAGTATTTCGAGTCCTTGGCCATTATATTATGCGTATATTAGATTGTTTCTCGATCCTTTCCCCGAGAAAATTGCACATACGGCCTTATACGGTCATATATGGACATTTTACGTATATTACGCTCGCCGTGTCATAATCTCCCGTCATGGGTATTATATTTTTAGTCGGTAGCTGTGACCAACCTCACCTGACGCCGCCCGACGAATGCGTACCGAACCGGGTCACGTGCCGGTATATTTGTAATTTGGGGGGGGGGGGTGTACCACTAACTTAAAAAATATTTAAAATTGGCCTTCCATTAAATCTCCTATGGGTCGTCATAATTTATGTATGATATTATATATGATATGAATATTAATTTTAAAATGTATATAATATATATATATATATATATATATATATATTTTTTAACAATATGTTTATACTATTTACATACTTACACTTATATATAATATATATATATTATATAACTATACTTTTAAAAAAATTTTTTTTTGAAATGTTAAAATTGACTTGCCTAAAACTTTGCACACCCGGAAAAAAAAAACTGAATTGATCGTGGTAGTCGTGGCCCTTGATTGGGGGGGGGAGGGGGAACTTTGGGTCTTCCTCATGCCGAGCACGGTTTGCCAAAATCGGAATTCACGTATTTAAAAATATTCGTTTTGTACCGAATCGCGTGCATAATAAATAATATACATCAAAGGGAAACTATTCGCGTGTTAAATCATTATTTATGACTAAGCGTTCGTCTCTGTTTTGTCGCGGTTTATTAAGTAAATTAAGTTTGTCATTGGTTATATTATGTATATTGAAATTTACCTGAAAATTTAACGTAACTTTTGATTTCGCGTTTTACAACGTTTCACCGCGCCCCGCGGGTATATTATGTCGATTCGCGTGCACATTCCGAAACTTTATATTATTAATCGTTACGTTTTGTTTTATTAATAAATATGATCTAAGCGGGCGTTTTTTTTTTGTTTTATATAAATTATGATTGTTTTTTTTTGTGACAAATTCATACAATTGTATTTCTAAAATAAAAAAAAAATCGTTGACTTACAATGAAATGGTTCTATTGTTCAAATCAAAGTTTAACATAAAATAAATAGTCAAATAAATAACGTAGGTAAATAGTTTTACATAGTATACACAAAAGCAAAAAAGTCCTAAAAATTGTTAAATAACATTATTTATGAAAGAAATTGATTTCGAAAAACACTTTTCGTTCAGATTTATATTATATAGAACCCCTTCATTCTAAATTAGCGACATTATTTACGTTCATCGATCGATGTACCTATATATTATGCGTTTTGTACCTATATCATGTATTATGTATTAGTTATATTATAAAACTAGGTCTACTTTTATATAACATTTAATTGTGATGATGTGTATGGCCTTGATAATCTCGATACTCTGATAGGTAACACCGGTCAAGTATAAAAATACGCGAGTTAAAGAAATTTAATGGTTCTTTGCAAAAACCAACCAATATCACATTTCAGGCAAAAACAATCGTATTTCGATAATAAACAATTATTATTTAATAAATATTATACATATTTTTTGTAGATTTTTTTAAGAAAGACGAAAAACTTTTAAATATCGAATTTAAACGGGATATAATACATATCATTGGTCTATCAATATAGTTTATTACATGAAAAAAAAAAATGAATTTTAAAATGTTACGAAATTAGATTTTTTTGTAGCTGTTAAGTTAGGTAAAGTAGTTCACAATTTTGTTTATTTATTTTGTTTTAAAAAGTTTTCAATAGGTATTTATTTTTACATGTTTAATTTAAGTCATCGTTTTAGGTAGATACTTTGATTCTTTGAATCGTATAATATTATTTTAATTTTAATTGTACCTATTTATTGTACATCGATGAGTAGTTTTATAATATTTTTGTATAGTGAGAATTTCAATATTAAACAACAATAATACAATAAATAAATATACCTATAGGTAGTACTTGATATTAAACATCGATTTATATAAAATATATTCGATATTAATTTATGTTTACACAATACCTACCCACATAATAATAATTGGTTATATTCTTTAAGTTTTCAGTGAATTTGAAACAGTATATTTTGAAATAATTGAAAAATATTTAAAGTATTTAATAAATTAAAATAATAACACTGCATACTCACATATTCTCACTATAGGCCGCGTAGTTCTGTTTTCACGTCGAGTATTTGTAAGGATGTTTTCGATAGAAGTCCCAGACTATACTGTAGCACGCGTTGGCATCTGCACCATCTCCCCTACTCGGCTATTGCAATAATAACTCTTTCATCACACTCAGGGGGCCACTCACTGCACGTTACATGGATGAAACCTTCAACATGTCGCCGTTGAATTTGAACTCCTACCAAGAAGAAACAAAACGGGTGGAAAAAAAAAATTAAATAATAACACTACGAATGCCAAATATTAATCATATAGTAAATTATATCGATGAGCGCAGTCATTGTTTTGCGTGCCAATGGACATTCGGCGTCCTTTAAGAATCAAATTGATCAATCGTTCTAAAATGAAAGGCCCACAAAACGTTTCCATATGTGGTTTTATGACTATATAGTATATTACTTCTATTTATGCGGCAATATACGAATAATTATTACAATAGGAAAATGGACTGGTGTATTATTAGATATATTCAACAAAAATTACAGTATAATGATTACCCAATCGACGTATATATTATACAGATATAAGTACATAATAAATATTGGTGCTTATACGTCATTATATATTTTATCAGTAATTATTTTATTCAATTATAATTAGATTAAGAAGAATACCACTGAACATTAAAAAAAATATCGAATTTTATTTTTAAATTAAAATTTTTATATTATGTTATTAGGAATATGTTGCTAAAATATCCAAGTAAAATTTATATTTTAGGGGAAGTTGAATTGAAGACTTTTTCAGAATATCAGAACTAACGTATTTTGTACATATTAGATTTTTTTTTTGTTAATTTTGTTATTTTTTGCGTTGAATTTTTTACTGTATATTTATACCAGAAATCTTTCATCTGATAATTGTAGGGGTTATTAATATAATTAAAATCTTAATCAATTATTAATTAACTAAATTATTGAAGTTTATTTTTTTTTCGAATTTAATTTTAGAATAATGTAACTATCAATTTTTTTTTTTAATATTTCGCCTAACTAAAGGGTGTTTTTTTATTAATACTTGGTAAAAAATTCATGTTAATTGGATAAAAATTAATAAGCTTTTTTTTTTATTGAAAAACGTAATTAAAATAAGTAATAATTAGTAAAAAAATCCAAAACCATCGTATAACTGTTAGTTCTGGTTTGGGTTTGCCTAGGACTTTAGGCAATATATAAAATATATAATAATATATTAAAAACACATTTCTAATAACATAATATAAAAATTAAATATAATTTTTTTTAAAGTTCAAAATGTGTTTTAATAAATACGTTGTTTAAATATTAAATATGAATACCACATTAGCAGTATTGTAAATATTGTTCTAAACCGTTTCCACCACATTGTTTATGATTGATTATAATAAATAATTTATTAAAATTGCTTATACTATATTACATTAAAATTTAAATGTGTTATTAAAATATTTAAATATATTTATATATTATTTACACATATATACACTGTAATAATAATTATATATCATATTGTCATGTAAATAATAATAAAACAATACAATCAACGACCTCTAGAGAATAAAAATATGCCCACACATTATAAATTAGTTATATAATTAATCATAAATTCCATGTGATACTGCAAAAAACAAATAAAATGAGTCACATATTTGTGGGAGGCAAATTGTTTAAACTAGAATAAAAACTATTTTAAGAATTTACTATTTTTATTTTGCCTATTCAGCCGTGCTATCTGTAATTTAAAATATAAGATAAATAATAATGTTTTACAGGACAACGTGGTGTAACTAATAAGACCGGTACATTTGACGATAAAGGTGTGGTGGATAATATCCCATTAATGCATGGGTTGGGTAGAACAACAGAAATAGGCTCCCAAATTTCGTTTAAAAATGTTAAAAGTGGTAAAAAGAATTTTGATAATAAAGATAATTTACTACCATGGCGAGAAGGAATTGTAGTAGAGAGAATAAGAAAGACATCGGTGGAAGCTAAAAGCTTGATTACAAAAAATGTGTTTATTGAACCATCAGAAATAGGTGAATTAATTACAGTAAAACAGGAAGGTACATTCATATACACATATGCTACAGAACAGATATTTACTTTAATTGAAAATCACATTGATACAAAAGATGTCGAAAAAGCAAAACAATTAATAAACCAGGTCTTAATAAAAAAAATGAAGAAAGGAGATATTGTTAGTTTAAATGAAACTGAAAAAAGTGAAATAGTTGGTGAAGTTACTAATAAATTAGCACATCTATACACAAAGCAAGTAGATAATAAATATTTAGCCAAAAATATTCTGAACAAAGTCTTAACAAGAACAATGGAAAAAGAAAAAATACAATCAGAAACACCAATAAAACCAGAGCCTAACAAAGACGACTCATTTACAACAAAAACAGAAATTATTTTAAAAAATAATAATATTCATCCACAAAATCCACAAATAACAGAAGAAATGATTCAATCAATTAACCAAAAAATATCAGAAAAAGACATAAGATCTGAGGATGAAATTCCACCATTTACAAAAACAAAACCTCAATTTTATTTCGGAGAACAGCGATTTGAAGACTATGAAATTGTTCCTGATGAATATCGACCAAAATTAAAAACAAGTAATATAGAATATACCGAAAATGAAAAAAACATGTATGAACCAATAACATCAGATACACGACCATGGATAACAAATAAAGAAGATCAGGTAAAAACTACAGAAAATATTATAAAAAATAAACATGTGGATAATAAGAATAATAATAAACAAAATTCTATTCCATGGACTGAAGAAAAAATTACACTAAAAAAAATAATAAATGAAAAGAAACTACATCAAAGCGAGCAAATGGAAGAGATAAGACTTGAACCATTCTCTAGACACAAATATGGTGATGCCCTTGAAATGGGAGAGACTAAAGATATAATTATATCAGAAGAAACAAAAGAATTAATACTAGGAACTAAAATATCAACAGCTATTGAAATAGAGAACACACCATTAAGAGATTCTTTCATTGAAGAACAAGAAAAACAAAATATACCATGGATAGCAGAAAAGGTTACATTAAAAAAATCAAAAACAGAGAAAAAATCAGTACCAAAAGAAAAAATAGAAGAGGTAATACTCAAACCAATCAAAATGCTTAAGGTAGATAAGCCTGAATCAGATGATTTAACTGGAATAACACAAACACAAGATCACATAGAAGAACCTCAAAGAAAATCATCTATTCCATGGCGTGAAGAAGGTGTAACTCTAAAAAAAGTAAAAACAGAAAAGAAAATAATACCAAAAGAAAAACTGGAAGAGGTTAGTCTTAAACCATTTTTGAATCCTAAAGTGGACGAAACATCTGTCTTTAAGCAAATTCCTGATGTAAAAAATATAGAAGAAAAAATAATTAAGGACGGTATATATCAAACAAAGAAAACAATAACAATAAAAAATAACGATGATCTGGTAACAAAAGAAAAAATACTTATTGTTGAGGATATTATAGATACTCCATTAACAGTTCCTAATATAGAACTAAAAATGAAACAATCAATACCATGGACAGAAGAGAAGGTCACATTAAAAAAATCAAAGACAGAAAAGAAACCATCACCAAAGGAAAAGATTGAAGAAATCACTCTAAAACCATTTAAAAAACCATCGGTAGATGATTTAACTACGACTGAAGAAGTACCCGAAGTCACACAGATAGAAACTGTTATTGAGAAAGTTGGAAAGCATGTGAAGAAAACTAGAACTGTACGAAAAGACGATGGTCAGCTAATAGAGGAAAACATTACAGACGATACATCCCCTATAGTTGAGGAAATTCAAAAGACTCCTCTTGAAGATACTGTCACTGAACCACAAAAGAAAACATCAATACCATGGACAGAAGAAAAGGTCACTTTAAGAAAATCAAAGACAGAAAAGAAAGAATTACCAAAGGAAAAGATTGAAGAAATCAATCTAAAACCATTTAAAAAACCATCGGTAGATGTTGTACCTATCACTGAAGAGGTACCTGAAGTCACACAGATAGAAGAAACTGTTATTGAGAAAGTTGGAAAGCGTGTGAAGAAAACTAGAACTGTACGAAAAGATGATGGTCAGCTAATAGAGAAAATCGTTACAGACGATACATCCTCTATAGTTGAGGAAATTCAAGATACTCCTCTTGAAGATACTGTCATTAAACCTCAAAGGAAAACATCAATACCATGGAGAGAAGAAAAGGTCACATTAAGAAAATCAAAGACAGAAAAGAAAGAATTACCAAAGGAAAAGATTGAAGAAATCAATCTAAAGCCATTTAAAAAACCATCGATAGATGTAGTACCTATCACTGAAGAGGTACCTGAAGTCACACAGATAGAAGAAACTGTTATTGAGAAAGTTGGAAAGCGTGTGAAGAAAACTAGAACTGTACGAAAAGAAGATGGTCAGCTAATAGAGGAAATCGTTACAGACGATACATCCCCTATAGTTGAGGAAATTCAAGAGACTCCTCTTAAAGATAGTGTCACTGAAGCACAAAGGAAAACATCAATACCATGGACAGAAGAAAAGGTCACATTAAGAAAATCAAAGACAGAAAAGAAAGAATTACCAAAGGAAAAGATTGATGAAATCAATCTAAAACCATTTAAAAAACCATCGGTAGATGTTGTACCTATCACTGATGAGGTACCTGAAGTCACACAGATAGAAGAAACTGTTATTGAGAAAGTTGGAAAGCGTGTGAAGAAAACTAGAACTGTACGAAAAGAAGATGGTCAGCTAATAGAGGAAATCGTTACAGACGATACCTCTCCTATAGTTGAGGAAATTCAAGAGACTCCTCTTGAAGATACTGTCACTGAACCACAAAGGAAAACATCAATACCATGGACAGAAGAAAAGGTCACATTAAGAAAATCAAAGACAGAAAAGAAAGAATTACCAAAGGAAAAGATTGAAGAAATCAATCTAAAGCCATTTAAAAAACCATCGGTAGATGTAGTACCTATCACTGAAGAGGTACCTGAAGTCACACAGATAGAAGAAACTGTTATTGAGAAAGTTGGAAAGCGTGTGAAGAAAACTAGAACTGTACGAAAAGATGATGGTCAGCTAATAGAGGAAATCGTTACAGACGATACATCCCCTATAGTTCAGGAAATTCAAGAGACTCCTCTTGAAGATACTGTCACTGAACCTCAAAGGAAAACATCAATACCATGGACAGAAGAAAAGGTCACATTAAGAAAATCAAAGACAGAAAAGAAAGAATTACCTAAGGAAAAGATTGAAGAAATCACTCTAAAACCATTTAAAAAACCATCGGTAGATGATTTACCTATTACTGAAGAGGTACCTGAAGTCACACAGATAGAAGAAACTGTTATTGAGAAAGTTGGAAAGCGTGTGAAGAAAACTAGAACTGTACGAAAAGACGATGGTCAGGTTATAGAAAATATTGATGTGGAAGAACGAGTACCTACTGTAGAGGATTCCCACGATACATGTTTAGAAGAAAGTACAGTTCCTAAAATTGATAGTATTCCATCTGAAGATACAGTACTCAATAGTGATAGAAAAATTTCAATTCCCTGGATTGAAGAGAAGGTAATGCTTAAAAAGGTGAAAACTGAGAAAAAGCCTTTGTCCAAAGAGAAATTAGAAGAAGTTATATTAAAACCATTATCTAAACCTAGTTTTGGCGAAATAACCAATATTGAATCTGCTCAACTCTTTGGATTGAGCAGTAATATTATAGAAAGTGCTGATGATCATCATCCTATCATTAAAATACGCTTTATGAAACATGAAGATTTATTAAAAGAGGGGAACGATAAAATGCCTAATGCTCTTATATGTGCTCAAAAGGTTATTCCATGTCCCAAAGAAAAGGTTAAGAAAAAGAAAAAACATGTTCATTTAAATGAAGATATGAATCAAGAAAAAGAGTTTTCTCCCGATGACGAGGTAACAGCTTTAAATATTGAGGAAAGTGGAAATCTTTCTCCAAAAATCCTAGATACTAAAGAACTCAGAGGAATAATGAAACCAAGAGACGATATAATTTTATATAAGACTGAAATCGAGTCTGATAAAATGGATGTACCAATTGATACATTGACCAAGTCTAAAAATATAACTGAACAAAAAATTCCTAAGAAACTGATGAACCAGAAACTCGAGCTTCCATGGAGAAGAGGACGTAAAGATAATGACAAAGATGTATCAAGTATAGAGAATATTGATTCTAGTTCATATCCTACAAATTTTGAACGAGTCGAGTTGAAAATCGTAGAAGTTAAACCTCAAATACCCAAAACTTCTGACATTGATAACAAACCATTATTTGCAACAATTCATCTAAAAAAAGTGCCTACTAAACCGAAAAAACTAATTGAATCGACAGTAATTCCAAAGGTTCTACTTAAGTCACATTTGAGTATAATTGAATATAATACAAATGAACATTTTCCTACTATTACATTATTGGAACCGGTATATGTTGATAACGGAGTAATTTCCAGAAATTATGTCGAAGCTATGAAAATAAAGAAAACTAAACCCAGAAAATTAAAACTTCCTGAACTTCAGCCTGTTGTACTAGAAAAGTTTGAGCCCTCAGATTTTCATTACAATAAAAAAGATATACCTGAAAGAAAATCGTCTTTAATTAAAGAAATAAAAGATAAACCGTTGCCAGATGAACAAATTCCAAATAAGTTAGTTATGGGAAAAGGAAAATTGCCTCTTGATAATGATGAAAAAGAAAGCGTAGTTTTAAAGAAAGTACCTAAATTACCAGGGGAAGAAAATATTGAATTACCAAAACATATAGACAAGCCAAAATTCAAACCAGAACCAGAGCTAGTACGACAAGAGGACAATGATGTTACTCTTAAACCATTTAAACCGATATCTACTGGGGAAAGCCCTGAAGATATCGAACAAACACCAATCCAACCGGAAAGTGTTCCCGATGAAGAATTACCAGCTGATAAGACGAAATATGTGAGAAAAAAACCAAAGAAAGATGCAGAATCTATTCCAGATAAAAAGTTAATTTTAGGAACTCCTAAACCGGTTCCAACGGATGAAAATAAAGATATAAAATTAAAATATAAACAAGGAAAACCAGAACCAAAATTGCCAGAGGAAATAAAATTAAAACCTATTCCAAAAGAAATGCCCGTCGACGAAATTAAACCAGAAGACGACACCTTTAGAAAACCAGAACCAAACGAGTATCCCAGAGAAGATGAAAAAATTAAGCCAAAACATTTTAAGTATAAACCTGAGAAAAAAATTAAGAAGAAAAAACCAGACAAACCAGAAGGTGGACAATTAATAATAGATGATGATGTGCCTACAGTACCTGATGTAACAGAAATAGAAAAAGAGGAACCTATTCAGGATAAAAAGTTAATTTTAGCAACTCCAAAACAGATTCCAATAGATGAAAATGATGACTTTAAATTAAAGTATAAACAAGGAAAACCAGAACCAGAATTGCCAGAGGAAATAAAATTAAAACCTATTCCAAAAGAAAAACCAGTTGTTGAAAGTAAACCAGAAGATCACACTTTTGTAAAACCAAAACCAAATGAGTCTCCCAGAGAAGATGAAAAAATAAAATCAAAACATTTCAAGTATAGACCTGAGAAAAAAATTAAGAAGAAAAAACCAAGCAAACAAGAAGATGGACAAATGATAATAGATGATGATGTGCCTTTAGTATCTGAAGAAACTGATACAGAAAACGAGAAACCCATACTTCAAGAATTAATAACAGTGAAGGTGAATCCTACATTGGTGCGACCAGTTATTTTAGATAATAAACCATTATTTGCAACAATTCATCTAAAAAAAGTGCCTACTAAACCGAAAAAACTAATTGAATCGACAGTAATTCCAAAGGTTCTACTTAAATCACATTTGAGTATAATTGAATATAATACAAATGAACATTTTCCTACAATTACATTATTGGAACCGGTATATGTTGATAACGGAGTAATTTCCAGAAATTATGTCGAAGCTATGAAAATAAAGAAAACTAAACCCAGAAAATTAAAACTTCCTGAACTTCAGCCTGTTGTACTAGAAAAGTTTGAGCCCTCAGATTTTCATTACAATAAAAAAGATATACCTGAAAGAAAATCGTCTTTAATTAAAGAAATAAAAGATAAACCGTTGCCAGATGAACAAATTCCAAATAAGTTAGTTATGGGAAAAGGAAAATTGCCTCTTGATAATGATGAAAAAGAAAGCGTAGTTTTAAAGAAAGTACCTAAATTACCAGGGGAAGAAAATATTGAATTACCAAAACATATAGACAAGCCAAAATTCAAACCAGAACCAGAGCTAATACGACAAGAGGACAATGATGTTACTCTTAAACCATTTAAACCGATATCTACTGGGGAAAGCCCTGAAGATATCGAACAAACACCAATTCAACCGGAAAGTGTTCCCGATGAAGAATTACCAATTGATAAGACGAAATATGTGAGAAAAAAACCAAAGAAAGATGCAGAACCTATTCCAGATAAAAAGTTAATTTTAGGAACTCCTAAACCCGTTCCAACAGATGAAAATAAAGATATAAAATTAAAGTATAAACAAGGAAAACCAGAACCAAAATTGCCAGAGGAAATAAAATTAAAACCTTTTCCAAAAGTGAAACCAGTCGATGAAAATAAACCGGAAGACGACACCTTTGGAAAACCAGAACCAAATGAGTATCCCCGAGAGGATGAAAATTTAAAACCAAAACATTTCAAGTATAAACCTGAGAAAAAAATTAAGAAAAAAAAACCAAGCAAACAAGAAGATGGACAAATAA
Source organism: Pemphigus obesinymphae (assembly GCA_025469235.1). NCBI lineage: Eukaryota > Metazoa > Arthropoda > Insecta > Hemiptera > Aphididae > Pemphigus > Pemphigus obesinymphae. The sequence continues at coordinate 101,355 of JAIPRL010000631.1, forward strand.
TATTAGATGATGATGTGCCTACAGTATCTGAAGAAACGTACACAGAAAAAGAGAAACCTGTACTTCAAGAATTAATAACAGTGGAGGTGAAATCTACAAAGGCGCAACCAGTTGCTCTAGATAATAAACCACTATTTGCAACTATTAAACTAAGAAAAGCACCTACAAAACCAAAGAATGAAGTAGAATCTGTACAAATTCCTAAAGTATTACTTAAGTCTCGTTTGAAAATAATAGAATTTAATACAAATGAACACTTTCCTAGAATTACATTATTAGAACCGATATATGTTGATAATGGAGTTATTTCTAGAAATTATGTCGAGGCTATGAAAATAAAGAAAACTAAACCCAGAAAGTTTAAACTTCCTGAACTTGAACCAGTTGTTCTAGAAAAGTTTGAACCATCAGATTTTCATTACGATAAAAAAGATGTACCTGAAAGAAAACCGTCTTTAATAAAAGAAATAAAAGATAAACCGGTGCCAGATGAACAAATTCCAAATAAGTTAGTTATGGGAAAAGGAAAATTGCCTTTTGATAATGATGAAAAAGAAAACGTGGTTTTAAAGAAAGTACCTAAAGCACCAGCGGATGAAAAGATTGAATTACCAAAACATATAGACAAGCCAAAATTCAAACCAGAACCAGAGCTAATACCACAAGTGGACAATGATATTACTCTTAAACCATTTAAACCGATATCTACTGGGGAAAGCCCTGAAGATATCGAACAAACACCAATTCAACCGGAAAGTGTACCCGATGAAAAATTACCAGTTGATAAGACAAAATATGTGAGAAAAAAACCAAAGAAAGATGCAGAACCTATTCCAGATAAAAAGTTAATTTTAGGAACTCCTAAACCGGTTCCAACAGATGAAAATAAAGATATAAAATTAAAGTATAAACAAGGAAAACCAGAACCAGAATTGCCAGAGGAAATAAAATTAAAACCTATTGCAAAAGAAAAACCAATTGATGGAATTAAACCAGAAGACGATGCTTTTGGAAAACCAGAACCAAACGAGTATCCTAGAGAAGATGAAAAAATTATACCTAAACATTTTAAATATAAACCTGAAAAAAAAATTAGGAATAAGAAACCTAGTAAGCTTGAAGATGAGCCCCTTATAAGTGAGAGTCTAAAGAGTGAAGCAATTGAGAATGAGATAGTAGCTCCTTATTTTATTGAAAGAGTCCAACCTTTAGTAGCAGAACATGAAAAACCCACTGCTTTTACTTGTTCTGTGGGGGGTATCCCAACTCCTGAAGTCAAATGGTACCGGGATGATCGCGAACTTCAAAGTACCGATGTATATGAAATAATTGTATATGAAAACACGTCTACTTTGAGGATTTCGAAACCTACTGAGGAACAAGCTGGTGTATATGTTTGCCAAGCTACAAATTTGGCTGGAATTTCAACTTGCACCGCACTTCTAGTGGTGTTAGGTAGAATTAGAGTGATAGTGATGTCTTTGAGTGGTTTAACAATTTTTGTGTGATGTTCTTTATCTAAATATTGTACATAATATATACTATTTTTGAAATATGTTTACATGAAGCGCTTATATTTTTAGCTGATTATGGTTATTATGATATTATGGTTTGTTATGCTTATGAAATGGATTCTTAAATTATCTGGATCGAACTTATACATATATATTTATAATATTTTTCTAATATAACATTAAATTAATATAGATTCTGAAGAGGTTGGTGAAGCTCCAACTTTTGTGGAACCTGTTAAACCAAGGAAAGTAAGAGCGAAAAAATCCATTGAGTTGAGATGTCTTGTGAAAGGTATTCCTATACCTGAAGTTATTTGGTGTCGAGAAAATGAAGAAATAACTTCGGATGATGATGAATATAGTACATCATTTAATTCAAAAACAGGAGAAGCAATATTAACAATAGTAAAACCTATGGATGTAGATAAATCTACATATCTGGCTAGAGCTGTGAATATCCATGGGAAATCTGAATGCATGGCGCATATTATGTTTGGTAAATTAATTTATTCAATAATTAAAATAATTGTTAATAAATAAATATTTTGGCTTTAGAAAAAGAGGAATACGGAGAAGCTCCTAAATTTATTGAACGATTGAAACCAAAAGTTGTTAAAGCTAGTGAAACAACTGAACTCACATGCTTAGTTAAAGGTATCCCAACGCCAACAATTATTTGGTGTCGTGATGATGAAGAAATTATTCCAGATGATAGTCATTTATTAGTTCATATTCCTGAAACTGGAGAGTCTAAACTTATTATATTGCATCCTGATGACATAGACGAATCAACATATACAGTAAATGCAACAAACAAATTTGGTAGAGCCGAATGTAGAGCAAATTTAATAGTCCGTAAGTAACGTTAAATAATACTATAATATGTTTTACTTTTTAGTCATTTTAAAATGTATTATTGATTTAGAGAAAGATGAACTCGGAGAAGCTCCAACTTTTGTTCAACCAGTAAAACCAGAAATTGCTAAAGCAAATGAAATCACTGAATTAAAATGTACTGTGAGAGGCACGCCTAACCCGTTTGTGATTTGGTGTCGTGGAGATGAAGAAATCATTCCCGACGAATGCCATTTAGTGACATATTATCCAGAAACTGGAGAATCGATGCTAACGATTTTAAATCCTACTGAAGTCGACGAAACTACTTATACTGTAAACGCCATAAATAAATATGGCCAAGCTCAATGCCGAGCAAATCTAATCATACGTAAGTGTAAATAACATAATAATTTAAATAATATTTATTTTTATATAATTTTTATCAGAAAAAGATGAATCAGGAGAAGCACCAATGTTCATAGAACCATTAAAACCCAAAATTGCTAAAGCCAATGAGACTACTGAGTTAAATTGCATGGTTAGAGGCATACCAACTCCAACAGTGGTTTGGTTTAGGGAAAATGAAGAAATAATTCCAGATAATACCCATTTAATATCATTTATTCCGGAAACTGGTGAATCTAAACTAGTTATAGCAAATGCAACAGAAGTTGATCACAGTACTTATACTGTGAAGGCCACGAATAAATACGGCAGAGCTCAATGCCGAGCTAATCTAATTATACGTAAGTATAACATATATATAGTACATACAAATGTATAAATAAACCAGTGATGTTTAAAGCTTAAGTATCAATTTTAATGATTTCGTTATTGTGAATAATTTTTTCATTTTATCAGTATTATAAATTTAAAAAATTATTTTTGATTTTGGAAAAAAAAGTAAGAACGGACTCTGGGCTTAGTTAAAAAAGTTTCGGGACATATTAAAGAAAAAGTAAGTTGTGGAGGACTTCGATCCCCACATCCCCTATCCAAATTCTCAACCAGTGAAAAGTTTTAAAAACCTTTTAGATTATTATATAACTTGTAGGTAGGTATAATACGAATAAAATATAAAAATTCAACTTTTTTTTTACATAAACATTGGGTTACATATTTCCGAGAAAGTATAGTTTAGGTATTCCTCTTTCAAAAGAATTGATTATTAAACATTATTGCACTAACACATCAATACGTCAATTTATCACTGCTATTATAATTGTGAATAAGAACTGTGATTGCAAAGAAAGAAGTTGTATTTCTAGGGCGTGGTCATGATTTTTAACAAATATCGTGATAACACAACAATAAAAATGGTAGGTACTGTTACATGATTATTTTTAAATTACTTTTAAAATATAATTAAATATTATTAAATTGTTGGATTTTCATTTTTTATAAAATTTTCTAAAATTGTCTATACAGAACCCCTTGAGAAGTGGGTGTACCGTGTACCTATAGCATTCTCTTAAGAAAACTACTTACTGGGAAAATCTAAAATTGACTTCTTTAAAGTATCAACTATAATGGATATTATAATGTTTAAAAAAAAAAGTCGGTAACCATGATAATTCTATATGTTATTTAGTCTTTCAAATATTTATTGTTTGGGTTGAACTTTTTACTAATTTTAACTAATAATATGTTAATTTGTCTTAATAGTATCTCTATCTAATTACAAAAACTTAATAGTATACTTAGTAAAATCAGTAGGTATAATTAAAATTAATTATATGGCTTATAATCTATACAGACCACCTGGAACCTACTGATAATATTATAATAGTAAAATAATGGACTTGCTCAGATGTTAATAAAATTCCTTGATTTGGTAGCTAGTTTACTTTTAACTGACTATTGTACAACTATAGTTCATAACATTTTATCAAATGTGTCTATTATTTATAAGTAAGTGTGTCTAATAGATTATAAACATTTTTAGAAGAAGACGTTTTTGGTGTAGCTCCTACCTTCGTGGAGCCCATCAAACCTGTACTAGTCAAACCAGACCAAACGACTGTTTTACGGTGTTTAGTGACTGGTACTCCGATGCCCGTTGTTGTTTGGTGTAGAGAAAAAGAAGAAATTATTCCTGACGATACTCATACAATTCAATTTATTCCGGAAACTGGAGAATCCACGTTGACTATATGTAATGCAACAGCAGTTGATGAAGCTCATTATTCAGTAGAGGCAACTAACAAATTTGGAAGAGCGAGATGCAGAGCAAATCTGATGTTGGGTCAGTAATCTAAAAATGTTATATATATTTAACTGGTATAAAAAGACTAATGAAATTCTCCTGATTGTCATTTTCTTTTTAATTACCTACAATTATGTTATAGAATTTGTATAACTCAATAATATCGATTAATAATAAAATAATAAATAATAATGATAATAATGAAATAGAATTCATAAATATTATAGACAATTATACATATTATACGGTTCAAATAATTTATTTAATTATTAGGTATTTATGTTATTTTCATATTTTGTCTTGAAAGATAATTATTAAGTACCTATGTGTATCTACGTATGACATAGGTAATAAATTATACAAATATTATAATTTTTAATAAAAGCGTTATTCAAAATTAAATGTACTTAATAAAACTACATATTATAAACATAAATTAGTATGAGTAGTTTATATTTATTATTCAATTATTATAAACTTTATGGTTCACCATGTGATAATATTTAGGAGATTTATACCAAATAATTAATGTAATTTTTACATAAATTTCAAATTAACAAAATTTAAAAAAATAAATTTTTTCAAGAAAAACAATATTTTTAGAATCATTAAAATGTAAAAATAATAAAAAAAGACTCAGAATAAAAACAGTGTGTAATTTTTTATTTTATTTTTAAATTTCGATGTTTTATTTCTAATGGGGGTTCGACTGGTCGAACGTCGAAATGCGTATTTAGGCGCACTAGGTCCCCGGTTCAACTAACGGGTAGCAAATGAGTTAGCCAATGAGATTTTTCTCGTTGATGGTGTCTGGTTAGGTTATTTTTCATATTTTTGTGATAAACCGCAAAGACATTCAGTTTTTGTTGATTAAATTTTATGTAATTCATAATATGCGAATAATTTTTAGAGATAATTTACAACAGTTATGGCTATAAAGTATTTTCAAAAAAAAAAAAAAAAAAAAAAAAAAAAAAAAGAAGAAGATAATTTTACGTATCATTTTGTATTATCAGTATTATTATATTAATTTATATATATAACTCATACGTTCAATAAATACAATAAAATACTGCAGTTTTAGTTTTACGTTACCTATATTTAGTATTTTTGTGGATTTGAAGTACAAATACTTAAAAGCATGTTATTCAAAAATTAAATTTTTAATTATTCAATAATACATGATGAAATTAGACAAAATGGAATAAACCACATAAAAATGTACAGTTAAATTTGTATTAGGACAACGAGTGGGTATATAATTAGATAGGCAATGAAAAAGGAATAATCCTGTTAAAAATGAACATTGGTAATTCTAGTTTAGCTGTGAAATAATAATAATATCAACTATTATTGATGGTCATTTTAAATATGTTGAGTGGTGGAAAACTATAATTTATAACCGTATTTAATGCATTAATTAAAACGATTTACGTTTTATTTTTAGACGAAGAAGTTGGAAAGGAGACTAAAAAACCAGAAAAGATTGTGATTGGAAAATCACCGTATTTTGAAACAGAATTGCAAACTGAAACGGTATGGGAAGAAGAAGAAGAAGAAGAGGAAATTATAAAACGCCTCGTAGTCAGAGTAAAGGGCACGCCGAAGCCTACAATTCGTTGGTATGAAAACGGCGTGGAAATTATTCCCAACCAAGAGTTTGAAATCGAAGAACGAGACGAAGAAGTATCAATATTGACAATTCAGAAACGACCGACGGAAAACATTCGGGAAATAACGTGTGAAGCTGTTAACGAATATGGGACAGCGACCACTAAAACTATAATAATTCCAGGTGTGTATCTTCGGTTCAGGTATTCGACTTTAAAAAATCAAGTGTGAACGCATATCTACAAGTGATCAAAATTCAATGTTATTGAAACTTACTTCTATAAAATATAAACACGATGAAGAAAAATACATTATAATCATTAAGTGTTATATAGACCATATTAAATGATTTGAGATAGGTATGTATGTTTTTAAATGTTCTAAAATGGGATTTGAAGGTACATTTTTGAAAATCAACTGAGAACAACTCCCACACACTGCGATATTCACTGCAAGCATTACATTGAGATATATTTTTAATGAATGAGTTGTTATATTATGTATTTTAAGAAGACGAAACACACTCGCTTTTTAAGGGGTTTCGTATAGGCAATTTTTATGAAATTTGTTGATAAATGAAAATCTTAAAATTAAAAATATATAAATATATTTTAAAAGTATTTTAAAAATAGTCCCATATCAGTACTATTTTTTATTGTTGTGTAATCACATGCCAATTTGTTAATTTGTTATATTTTGTAATAAACAAGCTCACGAATTTCCATATAGTTGCGGCTTTCTAAATAAGTTTAGACAACAATGTCTCTGAACAAAATTAAAGACATGAAGGTAAACACCTTCTTTACACTAGATAGAATTAAAAATAAATTAATAAATAGCTTTTTATAAATACCTGAAATTAATAAAAAAAACTTTTCATCTGTCATTTACTAACAAAAATTGTTTTAAAAAAAATTATTTGCTGAAAACACAGAAGAAATCATAAGGAACTCAGAACCGTTTTGAAAATCAAAATCAAACTGCATTAAATTGTATTATATCAACTATGTGCGGGGATTCTAGTTTGGTTTAAAAAAAAGTTTACTTCAATAATCCCCACTGAAATGGCGCTTAAAAACATACCTACCTAGGACTTTTTACTATAATATATAATATTATTATTACGTTTGAATGATTAATATTGCTGTAACATGAATTGTTGATGACTTGTGTAGGTATATATATATATATATATATATAAATCTATTCATCTTTTGCTTTATTTTTCAGTTTCGAACGCCGTTTTCTTCGCTTTCTTTCCTTTTTTTTTTTTTTTTTAAACACACACACATACACGTGCACTTCCACACATTTACCGATTTACACTATAATATTATAGTATACTACAGATAACTACTTGTACACCATGTTTTTCGAGTTTTAAAAATGACCGTTTTGTGTATATAGGTATCAAGGGGACGAAGGCATATAGGAAGCCGTCGTGGGTCACCCAGATGGAAGAGCTACGGGAACAACTTAAAGGTAAATGCAACGTGGATAGTCTAGACGCTTGTTGTGTGTACAGTCCGGAACCTCGGGACGACGACCACGTCAACGGGTACGGTACGTACTTTTCCGATTACGACGTGAAGGGCGCGTTCTACCTGAGCCCCATCCAAGAGCACAGCGAACCGTCGTCGTCGGACGGCGGCTCGGACCGGGTCAGATCGCTGTCCTGGCACGAGCTGGCCACGTCGGCGGGACGCCGCGGCGAGGACGCGGCCGGCCGGAGCCAGACGTACCCGCGGTCGCACGCCGACGAGACCGTGGCCGAGTACAACCGCAGGAAGTACGCGACCGGTTACGCGCTGGAACCCCGCGAAATCGACCCGGAGATGTTCTTCCAGCTGCACACGGCCGACAGCCAGGACGAGCTGCAAGAGTTCCTGTTGCTGGAGAGCCAGTGTATGTCCACGGACAATGGCGGCGGACTGCACGCGGCTTTCGTCGACAAACCGAAAAAATAACGTTGCGTTACTCCGGCCGGATCGCGTGAACGGCCGAAAACCGCCCGTCCCATTAATGTCGCGTTATCGATTCGATAAACCAGCCGTTTACAAATATTCCCATCGAGTCCGCAAATCGTAATAGATTTTTCTATTATGATTGTTATTACCTATTATTATTGTTATAATTATTACGTACGAAAAACGAAGAGGCTGTGATGGATTTCCTATAACCTAACTCGACCGACGTTATCAATGTTACGGTACTCCGGTCATTTTTTCATCGAACCGATATAAAATAAAAGTCGTTTATTCAACAGGTGATATGTTTATCGATAGGAATGTATCGATTTGACATTCATAAAGTCTCGTTGAAAAAATCTCGGCAAACGGTTTGTACTTAGCGTGGTTTGATTTGTAGTTTGCGTGATATTTTGTGTATGTATTTTAACCCGTGTTACGAGCATGAACTAAAAAAAAGAAAGAAAATCATTCGATATCATTTTGTCTGAAACAAATATTTAACAGTCATTTATAGTGATTGATATCCATAATTAAATTTTGGAGGTACTAACTAAAAATAATGCTTAATATTACATTTAGATTAGCAGACGGTTTTGTACAATGTATACAATAACTGAATAACGGAATATTATTCGATCACCGTTAATAGTGTTCATGTTATCGGATTTCTGTTTATTTAAAAAATACCAAACAAAATGAAATGGCGCGAGTCCTATCATACCACTTGTTATGTTATTATGTTGTTTGTGCATTTTGTGTTTATTTTTATTTTGTTTGTTTATATGATATTATAGTTGTATGAAATAATATTATTTTTATTGTTTACGGTTGTTTTTGTAACCTGCTGTTTTCTTCTCCTGCTGTTTGATTAACGTGTGTTAGGTATATTTTAACACAAATTTATGTTTTCTTATCCTGAGATTTTCAATGGTAATTTTACCACTGAAAATCATTAAATCATTTCATAATATTTTTTTGAAAAAAATTATTAATTATACATCCAAATTCTTTACTCAGAATCGCCTAAGATAATTTTTATTTGTTTAAAATAAAGTTTCTTAATACATTAAAAAGAAATATTGAAAAGTTATAATATTATAATATTATCACTTCTAATAAAAATGAAAAATTAAAGTGTAAAATTGGTTTCAGTAAACTTTATGGCGATTTAAAATCAATTTTCGGATTTAATATCATATTTAATATACCTATCATTACATGATTATTCAATATCATGTTGCACGGTGGACCAGAAATTAAAAAATAAATATATAAATATTATTTTTATGGTTTTATAATAAAATATAAGTACTTATAAAATATCTAACCATAATATATAGCTACACAATAGGCTTTTAAATATTTTCAATAATTGAGAACAATGTCAATATCAGTAATAATATAAATACATCAGTATAAATATTATTTGAAAAAGTGTTAAAAATAGATAGTTCCCAGCTATTAATCATGGTAGGCACTAGGTAGGTATTTAATTAAGTTAAATTTTTTATTCTTATTTATAAAATTAGTAAATAAATTATATAGGTACTAAAAACTTAAAAATAAATATATTGATTTACCAGGTCTTATATTTTTCTAGATTGATAAAATAACCAGATCGATTCTTAGTAATACTACATATAGTAACATACATATAGTTAAATACTATAAGCAATAAAAATAATTATGGTAAATGTATAATAGGTAGACGCCTATATAGAATTTAAATCAAAAAAGTTTAATGAAAAATAAAATATTGATATTTATATTGTACACTTTTAAATTTAAATTGTAATAGTCAGGGTTCGGAATTTATAGCACTTAAAAATGTGATAATAAGCACTAATATTATGCACTTAGAAAACCGTTACAATGTTCATAAAAACTCGAAAAATATGCATTTTAAAATTTTAGAAACAAACATTACGTATAAAACTATATTTAAAATTTAAAAATGAATTAATTTAAAATATTTAATATTCTTATAAAAATAAAAATAAATATATTATATTATAAAAAAATTACAATATATTATATAAGTAAAATTAATATATGTTGTAAAAAGAATATGTGCCGAGAATATTTAAAAAAATATTATTAGTAACAACTAGTTTTTACCATAAGTCGTCATCAGGTTATGTTACAAATGAATGCTAATAATAAGAAACAAATTATTAAACGAAAATTCCAAATGTTTCCAACCATCCATTTTCACACAAACTCTATTATTTTAATTCCATATTATGTAGACTCGAACGTGTTTAATTAAAAAAATCTAACTATGAAAATTATTTTAATATAATTTGTGACACAGGAATAAAAAATGATTTTGATATAAATACCATCAACAAAATTCAGAAAAAAATTAAAGTAAAATTCTATAATCCTATTAATATACTACCTAGTAATAATAGTAGGATATTATATTATTATATCAGGTAAATTTGCTAATATTTTAAATAACAATAGTAATAATGTAAAAATTGCTTTTAAAATTTTTAAATTGATTGGTGAAAATGTGTATAATTTTTGTTTAAACTGACTGTAATTTGTTAAAATATGCAAAAACAAAATGGCATACAAACAATAAAATTAGCACTTTTACAGCAAAACCTATAAAATATGCATATTTGAATTTCAGTTTTGATATGATGATTTTACGCAATGGATTTATTTCGCACACTGCTATATTTTACAACAAATAGTTAATATAAGTATGCAAATGCTATAATATTCAAACCCTGGTAATAATATAATATTCAAAAAATTATAAAAGAAGCAAATAATAACATTCCTATCACCTTCTAGACTTACACACAAAAAAAAAAAAAAAAACAATAAATGGTGAAGAAATAATTAGGATTATCAAAATATAGGTACTATATTATGCTTTACAAAGTTACAAGTAAATAGTTTGAAATTATAATATAATATTAATAGAGGACGCCATACTGGCGTATTTTTGGCGCGTGAAACATACAAATATACTTCAGGAAATGCATGTTTCTAGAAAACTTAATTATTTTAGCATACAATACCTCTATATAAAATCAAAGATCATAAAATGATCTAAATTTTTATACAGGCGATTTTCAATAAAGCTAATGTTAGTCGAGTTATAAGTCTTTTAAAAATAGAAAATTATGGGAAATTCATAGTCTTATAAGTCAACTTTTAATAATTTTATCGAAAATCGCCCATGTGAAAATTTAGATTACCTATGTTACGATCGATAGGTCATTAAATGCTAAAATCACTGTTTCTCAGAAACGTGTTTTTGGCTTAAGTACTGTGCGTTGGAATGAAAATGAATGACAATATTTTTGGAAATAATTTGTACCTATAGATTCAGTTAAATATGTAGAGGGCTACTCATTTTCTAGTTTGTATAATATGTATATTACATATTGTACCTATATATAAGGGTCTCTTCCAAAACTCAACGTTGTTTAATCAAAATGGTAAAATACATTCCAAAATTCAACAGTTTGATAATATTTTATTGCTGGATCTTGTTCCAAAATTCAACGTTACCAACTAAATTTCCATCGGATCCAACGTTCATTATACTATACCGATAATTTTTATTGATATTTCTTATCAGTAATCAGTGTCGGAGAGTTTATGAAAACGCTGACTACTGAGTTCTTTCTAATTTCTATTATAATTTATAAATCCGTTATTCTAAGTCAATTTATTTATTTTATTTTTCTAAGTATATTTATTATTATTTAACATTTTAAAATAAATAGTTCATATTCTGCTTCTGATGAATATTTTGGTAAATCACACTCAATGTTTACCCTTCTTAAATTCATAACGCATTGTATGCTTGCAGATATAATTGTGTCATTAAAATTCATATTATAATATATTAATTATATATAATTGTTTAAAAGTATACGTAGGTAGGTGTATAAAGTATGAACTAAATAAAACTATAAATTATAAAACGTAAAAATGTATATTTTGAAAATATTTAAATGTAGGTACCTATACGTGATAGTAGGTACCTATCATTTTTGATAATATTTGCAATAATTTTATCATATTCCATTATTCAACGCAATCTAAATATTTCGGTATACCACAACCTTTCTACAGATCCATCGTTTAGTTGAATTTTGGAAGGCAAGGTTATATATATAAAGTCTTATGTTATGCTCTTTTTAAAAATGACCGCTTTAAATAATTTTCTTTTAAAATGTATAATTAAAATATGTATTCTATTATCGAAATATTGACAGGTTGTATTGACAGACTGATTGTAAAGTACGAAAACGGGAAAAATATACATCATCACGTAGATTTATAGATCAATGGGCCATAAAACTCAAAATATATTCAAAACAATAAAATAACACTTATGATATGACCTGAAGGTATCTAAAACATGTTACTAGAGATATATTGTTCAATATGATATTTTGAGTTTACCTATATATAATAATAATTTAATTCATAAACTTTTATTTGCAAAATATGTATTCTTGTATAGTATAAATTGGGTATTAACGAAATTCTTTTAAAATTTAAATAATTGTAAAATGTATCAGACATTTTTATATGTAATTCAAAGCATTAGATAAATTATTAAAAATTAACTGAAAAATGGAAGTCTTGTGATCGTACGAAGGAAATGTTTGAATCTAAGTTTTCTACTTGGTTAAATAATGAATTTATTGTCCAATTTATTATAGTTTTAAACATATAAAAATGAAAAAAAAATTTTCGTTTCCATTGTTCAAAACATCCTTCAAAGTCCTGAGAAGTTAAGCTCCTCAGCTGCCTTGTCGTTTCAATCTTTGTGGTGTCTACGTTATCCCAGTGCAGCCCCCTCATGACCGTTTTACATTTTGGGAATAAAAAAAAATCAGAGGGGGCTAAATCTGGAGAATATGGGGGGGGGGTGGTCAAGTGTTGTGATTGAATTTCGGGGCAGAAAATCACGGACCAGCAGAGACGAATGAGCAGGCGCATTGTCATGATGCAGAATCCACCCGTCCTCTTCTTGCAAATTTGGTCGCACAAGACGCACACGATCTCGTAAGCGCTTGAGAAGACGATTTTCCGATACTCAGCATATCAGCCAACATCCGGATAGTCATCTTTCGATCGGAAAGTACTAGAGACTTCACACGTTCGATGTTTTGGTCGTCACAAGTGGTTGAAGAGCGTCCTAGCTTCACGTCGTCTTTGCAGTGTTCACGGTCCTCACGGAAACGCTCAATCCACTTAAAAAGAGCTGTTTTCTTTAAAGTATTATCTCCATAAACAGTATTTAACATTTCGTTAATTTCTTGCGATGTTTTTTCAAGTTTCACCAGAAATTTGATGATTACTCTTTGTTCGGTTAATTAGTCTATCTCCATTTCGACAATAAGGAAAAAAACCATACACAAAAAATACACGTATCTTAATTATATTACTGTCTCGAAAATCGGACTGATACTGTCGCTTATCAGTAGTTGTAGCGAGTGACCAAAGTAGTACCATGCCGTACTTTGCCCCACATACCGTTGTGGGAAATCAGTTCGCGTATTTATAGGACATACTAAGTATGATGTCCACACAGACGATTTTCATCGGTATAAATATATTACATAAAATTGTTAAAACGGGTTTTTAAAGTTAAAAAAGCTATTATCGATTCAATAGAGATTGTATGATAGCCTTTTTGAGTAAACTTTATTTTAGTTTTTCAAAACAGTTATTGTAGTTTAAAATGTAAAAATTAAACTTTGTAAAACTACATTTTTGGTTGTTAATTAATAAATTTTAAAAAGATTGAATTTCACTTTCAAATATTATACTCTATCAATTGTATAGTTTTAACTTTAAAACCAGTAATAATCATAATAATTACACATCAATAAAAATTGGTACTGTTACCGGACTATTTTTACATTACTTTTAAAATGTACCTATTATAGAATTTTTAAATAGTTAGATTTTGTCTGAAAAATGCCTATGTAGAACCCCTTAAATACTTTGTGAAATTTTAAGGGATTTCGTTTAGGTAATATTTATAGATAATTTTAAGAAGAATGAAAATTTGACAAATTAAAAATGTTGAAATACATTTGAAAAGTATTCTATAAGTAGTTCCGTATTCATACCACTTTTTATTATTGTGTAACATTTACATCAACATTTATCAACATTTATTTAAAACATGTTTACGAAAAACAAAGAAAATTTATAATGGTTTTATAGGTAAAACACCTATTATAAATTATACAAAGGAATTATTTTGAGACGACCTCATCGGATTTTGATTATATTGTTCAACATTGTATGTTCAAAGTACCTACCTTGTTTTTACTTTTTTAAATGGCCTTTACATTTTATAGTAATTTATATTTTGCAAAACGCCGAGGAAATTGTTTCCAAAATATTGTTCTTAATATATTTTATAATGGGTATTTTATTTAACTTTAAAGTCAATTTAAGAGGTTATGTCGTTTAACTACTGAAAATTATTGGTGTGGCTTAAAATTATTTAAGCGTTTTCTTAAGATGACGCTACACAGGTGATTTTTGGTACCATAAAATGCTTACTTAATAAAATAAATTATTATTGCAAATAATTTTGATCAGATTAAATTTAGAGTCAAATCACCTATTATCGAAATTAAAGAGAGTATTTGAGTATTTGAGTGTTTTTCAAAGCTTTTTTTCGAAAAATAAATTTCCAAAAGACTTACAATTGTTTAAATATGCTAAAAAAGGTTATTTACTTGTAAGCAATATATTGCACGTCGTAGGTATTTTGAATAATGAAAAAAAGCTCCCAGGTGCACTCGGAAATATAGTTTTCTTTAATTTTAATAATAAGTGTTATATCAATCTGGAATCATTAATTTGCAATCTAAGTAAACATATTTTTTTTTAACAAATATCGTGATTCCACAACAATAAAAAAACGAAATTTTTAAATTGCTTTTAAAGTATATTGAAATGTTTATAAACAAATAGATTTTAATTTTTCTTAAAATTTCATACAAATTTCTAACACAGAACCCCTTTAAAATAGGGTGTATTGTGTCCTCTTATGATTCAATACAAGGATGATGTAAACTTCTATTAATTTAATGTATTACCATATTCAAAACGTTTTAAAATGGTTGTTCATAAATTATCTTAGGAGTAGGTACTCACATAAAATGTAAAACTTCATTGCCAAATACTAATATCAAACTAAACTCTACTCATAATCGTTTTCCAAATACATTGATATTATATTGTCGTTTAAGGGGCGTTCAAGTATTACGTAAGCGCCTAAGGAGAGGGGGGTCTGTCATGTTCTTACATTTACTGATAATGGTGATGGGGGGGGGGGGGTAGAACTATACTGACTTAAGCAGTAATAAAATAAATCAAGATATGTACATAAATATGTATTTGATTTTATCAAAATATGTAAAATAAAATTCGAAATATGCAACAAAATTTTTCATTTATTTTTAATTAATTTATATAAAATTAGGAATTTTTTAAAATTATTTAATAGAGGGGATCATCGGACATGTGGCTGACGTAATAAAGTAGGGGGTTGGACATTTGCTGACAAGAGGGAGGAGGGTGTCTAAAAAGGCCAAAAATGTGCTGACGTAATACTTGAACACCCATACATTATATAATAAGATGTGCCATTTTAAAATATTTTTATACTCGCTATTTATTAATGCATTTTTTTTCGGTTTATCTACTTATAAAATGTGATAAATATCGATATACAACCAAACAGAAGTAAGCGTTACAATTTTCAATGAAATTTACATTAATTGTGAGTAAAATAAATTATTTCCAATACAGTACATTAATATAATTATTACAGCTTTCCAAAGTCTCCCGAGCTTCGTGAATGAATTGAAAGACGAACGTGCGGTTGAAAATCAAACTGTTGTGTTCGAGTGTCAATTTTCAGGAAATCCTACTCCCGGTTAGAATATATAATTATTATCCCATCATCAACCAAACGAATGATTTTTATGAATATTTGATTTTAGTGGTTATATGGTATCACGACGATAAAATTGTCAGGAATACGTCAAACGTTCAGATAAAAATCACTGACACCAAAACAACGTTAACTATTAAAAGTGCAACAAAGGAAGACGAAGGCATTTATATTTGCAAAGCGAACAGCAATTTGGGTGAAGCCAAAAATAAAGCGAAACTTTACGTTAAAAGTAAAAACATAAAAAAAAACATTATATCCTTAAAAAATGAATTGAAATATCATTTGTAATATTAGAACATGGCGATGAACATTTTACGGCCACGGAGGAAGAGGTTGAAGAAAAGGAAGTCGAAGAAGTGAAGAAAACGAAAAAAATCAAAAAGAAGACGACAAAGAAGAAGCTCAAAAAAGAAACTGAGTAAATATATTGGATCTATAAATATATAAATTATAAATACATATTTTATGTAATATATAAAAAATATATTAGGTATGATATGAAATGTGTACTAAAATTATTCATTAACATATTATACGTATTATAGATCTTTCGAAGACACTGAATGGAAAGAAACAGTTCCTTTTACTACATCGGTTGAAAAGGTGATTATTTTTTCTAGACAATTTGTTAAATTTTATTATATCATGATAATAACAATGACTGCTAATCATTTATATCAATACCCAGTTATAATTTCATTTTGACTTCCCAACAATCAATATATTATTTAAATTTATTTTACCCGCCTACTAAATTAGTGAAACTATTTTGATAAAAGCAATGAAGGGCAAGTAAATAAGAAAAATCACTCAAATAAGTTATGTTAAAAACATTTAAATAGTTTTTTTTTTTAAATATTTACAGATGAAAAAATATTTTTATTTTCATTAAAAAATCAGAATTTGAATCTTTAAAAATATTCAACAAAATACAATAAAATCTCATATTTTATTTTTTTAAATATAGTACTTGATTCAGTTGTCTTTGTCTAACACATGTGCAATAATATCAAATCGAATTTTGTATTTTAAATTTCATCAAATTTATATTTAGTACTTATTATATATTATATAGAAGTAATT
The DNA here is from genome assembly GCA_025469235.1 of Pemphigus obesinymphae. Classification (NCBI taxonomy): domain Eukaryota; kingdom Metazoa; phylum Arthropoda; class Insecta; order Hemiptera; family Aphididae; genus Pemphigus; species Pemphigus obesinymphae. Next base: position 118,542 of record JAIPRL010000631.1, read on the forward strand.
GGATGATTAATAAAGATAGCATAATCTATGACGTAAGTACTTGAAATAAGTATTTTATTAACTTTGGTTAAAATGTAATTTAATTAAAAAACGTTATAAATTATTATTATAGACTACCAATCATCATATTATATTCATATCCAAAAATCAATCCATTAATCACAAAATTGGAAGTACAACAATCGATTTTACTATGTTGTATGTGTGTTAGATAAAAGCAACTATTCTGGTACTACGGCTTCTTAAAAGGACTAATATTAATATGGAACAGACAGTACTTACTACTTCAATATATTTTAAATATTGGATAGACACAATTAATAAAATATATATCAACACAAAGACGTCGACAGTTTTTACGCGGAAACTAAATTGACCTGTCATTGAGTGTCATCAATATGTTCTTGAGCTAATAAAATTAAAATTGACTACAATTTACCTCATGTTGTCGTGTATTATATGACATCTAAATATTATACAAATAATGCAAAGATAATGAGAGCCATGAATCACAGTAATACTGTAGTTTTCTTATAATCCTATTTACTCGAATATAAAGTATAAACAATAATATATCCAAATAGTAGAATTATTAGTAAAATTTCCAATACTAAAAATTAAAAACTTCATCCAGAAAATTTGCATTGTTTTGCGGACAAAACTTAATTTACATGGTTTTGTATAAAGTTAACATGTTAAGTTTTTAAAAAAACTAACTTATTAAGTTAAAAGTTAATTTGAAAAAAAGTAACGCGTTAAGTAACTTAACTATTAATTCATTAATGCCCAACCTTGTCCATTATGGCATCATCATTGTCAAATGACGAGTTCCCGAAACGCGACTAACACTACGATAACAATTTTCATAATTATAATAACATTAGGTAAATTATATTTTATAATTAAATATTATAATTTAATAATTATTATTACTTGCACATTTTTCAAATTTAATCTCGATCTGTTTAATTTTTAACCGTAAATCTTTGTACTTTTTCACTTTTTATGCTCAATTTTTCTATTATATATATATTTATATATATAAAAAAAAACACCCAAAAATGGAAAGACAGTAGCACGGTGAACATTATGAAGAATCCAAATCTGTTTACAAAATTAAAATCGGAGCATCCAATACGCTGTAAAATTTAAAGTCGTACGTGGTGTTTTTGACTAAAAATTTAACGTACTCAAATGTCTATAAAATTGTGAACAACTCTACTTTTAATCGATATTTTTACTTTTTAATACCTTTTTACTATTTATTCCTTAAAATTGTGTTATGATATTGAAAATTACTAAATACTTGTCGACCAAATATTAAAATATTTTAAATAGGAACTGTAAAAGTGAAAAAACCGATTAAACGTTAATTTGTTGATAAATTCAAATCTGTGTTCCAAATCGGAATACATGTGTACGGTGTACGATAAATCGATACGATGGACAAAATATAGACATATTTGAGTAAAATTTCGAAAAATTCACGAAACGTCGACTATCATTCTTACAAGTATGTGCCTGCGCGCACCTTATCGATGTGCGCAACGACTAATATTCACTTAGGTCCAGCGCACACTGATAGAGCGAAATCGCTCCAAGCTGATCCGATCAGCTATGAACGGTTTGGAGACAATTAGAACGCATGCAAAGTAATTGACGCGTGCACACTTATCAGTCAACAACAACGATAGGATAAAACAAAATATGATTGGTGTTATTCGATTTGGTTCTATTTTTTTCTCCGAGTAAAATATGAAAAACAAAAATCACTGGTCATTATACCAATAGTATACACGCGTTCTTTTCGTGCCTATCACACGTTTTTGTCATTTTAGATTCTGAGCGTAGCGAGGGAGCTAGTGGTTTTACAATGATGTTTATTTATTTATATTTTTTCTCTGTTAACAAATTTACTACCAGAAGGAGTGCTCCGATCTTTACATGGTTTTATGGTTTCCTGTAGGAAATTTCATTTTGTTGGTACTTTAAAGAGGTTATTTTTCGATTTTCTCAATAGTTTTTTAATGAGTAAGGAAAAACTACCAAGAATTTATGAAAAAACGGCAAATATACGGTTTCGTCAAATCGAGATTTTTATTTCTTCGCAAATTCGAAAAAAATTACTTGAAAATTTTGAAATTTCTATCCAATATTTAATTTAGTAATATATTTACGTTGATTAATTTTTTTTTATTTTTTTTTTTGCAATTTTGGGATATTTGTAAACATTTTAGTTTTCGAGGTTCCTAAGTCCTAAAAGGGGTAATTTTGGGTTTTAAGGGCTGAAAATTGTATACAGCGTTATTTATACGTTACTCTAACTAAATTCAAAAAATCTCGAAAATCCTTAGTCACAATTTTTTTTTATAGTCATTTTAATTTTTTCGACAAAATTATCAATTTTGAGGTATTTAAGTCCAAATAATTGGTAAAATGATGTTTTAAGACCTGAAAAAATTTAATATTTAGCATAAGGTCACACTAAATCATATTTATTTCTACATTTGATCTTAAATGTAATGTTAAACATAGGTAAGTACTGAGTAGGTATATAGTAGTAATAAGTATGTGTAGTTAATATGTATACTACACCGAAGCTACTTTCAGAATTGTTTTCTTGAATGCAATGACTTATCATTGCTTTCAAATGCAATACATCCACCAAGAGTATCCTGTCCACTAAGCGGAGTACATCCACCCCTACTGATACCCAACGAGCGAAGTGCTTCCATCCCCTACTTTTTTACAATTTTAAATAATGTTTTACTTTTAATATTTATTATTCAATAGTATTATTTTAAAATGGCATCCGATTTAGATAAATGGATAAATCTTGTATTTCTAAGAAAACCCATATACGATTTTACCGATAAAGATCATGACAATACATTTATGTAAGACAAATTATGGAATGATAACATCATCTTGGGGACTGGTGTTAAAAATGAAAAATGTATACCAAATTAGTACATGTTTGTTTTGTCTTGTTCTGTTTTTTTTTGTCAGTGTGCACGAAACGTGTTCCGAGCTGTTTGGAGCAAAATGTCCCGAGCAGCTCGGAACAGTATTGCTCTTTCAGTGTGCGCCCGGCCTTACACACGCGCGCGCACACATACGACATTTTCATATTGTTTAAAAATTGCCTATATGCGATCCCTTAAAATTAGCCCACGGAGAGCCGCCTTAATGGCATTTTGTCACGACACGTTTCGTTACAGGCGAAAGCAAAACCTATACTGCCCGTACAGGAATCAGTGGCCGTGTCGGCAGTGGCGACGTGCAAAAAAGAAGGCGACGACGTGGTGGACAAGTGGCCGACCGACGAGCCGGCGGTGGCCGATGTGACGGTGGATGCCCGGGAATCGCTGTCCATGTCAGAAACGGTGTCTGACGAAACGGTTAAGGAAATACGAGGACCGAAATACGTGCAGGCCAAACCGTCCGAAGAACCGGCCCTGTTCACGGCGCTCAAGCTCCGGACGCCAGCCGTGGTGCGCGAAGTGGACCAAGTGTTGGACCAGGTAGAACTGGCCGAATTCGGGCCGTCCGAATGGCCGCTTCGAGAGTTGGCCACCATCAGCGTGCTCACCCGGCACGGAATATCCACGGAACAGGTAACCAACACTACCGCGCATAATCATCAAATGATAGAAACTAACTAGTTTATGAGTCATTGTTAACATTTTTATTTAACCAGTTAATTTCGTGTACTATAAACTTATCAAAATATCTAGTTAAAAAAAAACCCAAAAATAAAAAATCTGCAATCGAGTTAATAACTACTTAATTTTTGTTCGTTTAAAGTACCTGTTTAAAAATATATTTGACTTAAGGTCAAAAGTTATTCTAGGTATCGAGTCACCAAGGAACATTTTTTCTCATGTTGGTAGGTAATTGAAAAAAATTCACTGAAAAACTGAACTTAGTATAGGTACTTTCCCATTTAATTATTTTAGGTATTTATTTTATCAGAAATTAACACTCTTATTGCGTTGTTGTGAATTAATAATTTGATGTACTTTCAGTGTAAAGAACCATGGATAAAAAAATTATTTATTTTAATTAAATTACTGGAGTTAACGAAATACGAGTATGTATATCGGGTTTAACCTTTTTTTTCTAAACTAGTTAGTCATTTTTTAATTATCTACTATTAACAGTTACTTATTAAAAATAAGGTTAATTTCATCGTAACTTTGTTCATCCTTTATAACTATAAAATATTACTTACGATGACCTACCAGTTCTACCGAGAATGCCTTATGTTTCCGTTCATACTCTTCTCAGGATATTCTTTTTGAAAATTCTCTGGATAAATGATTATATTTCTGTTGACATAAAAATGAGAACATAACACATTTTTTAATAATATTATAACACAGTATCATGAAATATAATTTAATAAGGCGGAGAAACTAGAGTAATTAATTAATTAATTATTAAATTAAGAAAATTAAAAAAAAAAATCTAATATTAAAAAAAATATTATAAGTATCTATATAAAAAATAAATTATGGTATATGGTCGAATCCAGTTCCCCATATAAACATAGGTAATAATAAGATGCATAATCAAAATTGAGAACGAAATAGAATTTTTTTTCGTCCAGATTTTTTCTCTTTGGTTCATGTAATTTACCATATATTTTAGTAAACAAAATTAATGTTTTTTTCTCGTTAATTTATAGGTTATTGTGGAGTACACATCGGGTCAATTCCCCGCGTTGAGGACTGCGCCTGCACAGTCGGCAATGGTACATCTTATCGAGCGCGAAGGATACACTTCCTTGGTGGCAGACGTTTTCACCAAAGAATCCACCATACCGGAAACCGTGAATGAAGTTTTCAAGGCATTCTTGACAATGATCGAATTGAAGCATAGCACATTGGAGGAGATTATTACGTATTTGACGCCGGAAGACTTCCAAACCAGCACATGGGACTTCGAACATGCGTCTCAAATCACCACAGATGATACCATCACCGAGACAGTTGACATAAGTGAATCGGTGAACATATTAGTCAATGGTAAATTTATTTACATAATAATATAATGTAGAATATCAGTAAATATTATAAATTAAAGTGATTGAAAAAATACAGGAAGTTTCCTAGTCTCTGAAATAGATGCTGATATCAGTAGCGGCTCGTAGGCTCTGGAAGTGGGAGGGCGACTAAAAACTAGGGCTGGGCGATAGTTTTTTTTTTTTAGCTTTGAGCCGATTGTTTTGGATCCTTCGATTATAATCGATTAATCGGTAATCGATTAATCGTCACGATACATCGATTATTGATATATCGATACATCGATTAATCGATATATCGAT
>JAIPRL010000632.1:0-51853 GCA_025469235.1 Pemphigus obesinymphae
AACTTAATCAACGTAAATATATTACTAAATTAAATATTCGGTAAAAATTTCAAGATTATAAAGTCATTATTTTCGAAATTACGACGAAATTAAAATTCTCGATTTTACAAAATCGTATTTTTCGTAACTTTTTGGTAGATTTTGCTTACGCATTAAAAAACTATTATGAAAATCGAAAAATGACCTTTTAAAAGTACCAACTAGATGCAATTTGCTACCGGAAACCGGGTATAAGTGTAAAGATCGGAGTACTCCTTCAGGTAGAAAAAGTGTTTACAGAAAAAAAAAAAAAAATAAATAAAAAATAAACATCATTGTAAAACCATAAGCTTCCTCGCTACGCTCAGAATCTAAAATATTATGATACTAATAATGATAGTTTCTATACACAAAATTAATTATTGTTTTTTAGTATTTAACGGCTATTTAATATTTATGAAAATAATTAAAATTTTAGTAAATTTCAAAAAACTATAGAAAATCAACGACTTGAAATTGAACAGAACAAAAGTTATTTCATTCGTCAGATTTCCATGAGACACCCTGTATACATGATTTTTTTTTTTTACTTATTTTAATATAGTTCTAAAAATATACTATTTAAATTATTGCAATATATTACCTACCTAATAACTTTTTATTCGTTTTAGAACAAATTATATTGTAGTTTGATACATAAATTTAATATCTATTATCCTATAAAATTATACTCTCATCATAAAATAGTACAATATATTCATACGTCATAGTTTAAACTCTGGCATAAATCATGGTTCATAAATAACATATTCCATAATATTTTTAATGTTTATTATTATTTATAATTTATATTATCATTCTAACCTAACGTTAGATATCCTAGTATATCCTATAGTACCCAAATAAGAATAATTATAAATAATAATAATAATAATAATTAACGCATTCAGTAAATTATGTCAGGTCTGAGACAATTTCTACAATAAAGTGTTCGACTTTAAATTTCATGTTCGGCACATTTTAGTTCGATCTGACTTTTTAAATTTTCAATCAATGACAATGATTATTATACCAGTAATAATACCGCCCGACATTTATGTAATTGTTTTGCATACGTATAACGCCGTCTAACATACATTTTTAATATATAACTTCCCACTTTATTTTCATACCTACTTTTAAAAACGTTTATTAGTTATGATAGTAAATTTTTTTGTGCGCAATACCTTATTAGGTTTTTAGATTCTGAATTGAATTATTTTTCATATATACTTCAGGAAACAACTTTTGGATCAGAAGATTTGATCTGATCGAAAAATAAGTACCTATACATATTTTTCAGTAGCCAAAATTTGAACATTGAAGGGATATTTTTTTTTTTTAGTTTTTCGACCTTTTCAATAAATGCATATAGGAAATCTGCAACACAAACGGATTATTTCCTCGTAATTCCAAAAATAATGGGTATAAAAAAATTGACAATTTTACCGAGTGTGTATTTTATTATTATCTTTATTATATAAAACTTAAACACGAATTTTTAATTTTTATCATAACATTGGTGATATAAAATTAAAATACCCCAAACTTTTAATGTCACCCCTAGGCTTTACTCGGGATTATTTTAATGAACGCAATACGTTAAACAAAGAGTATCCTGTCAAATATCCGATGTGCTTCTAGCCTTATTGACGTCCGACGTGGAAAGTGCACATTTTGAATTTAAGCATACATTTAAAAATGCAACAAAAAATATTTATTCGTAATAAAAAATATATCAAATTATTTATATTTATTATAATAAGTTAATGCCAACTGTGTAATCTTTATTTGTCATTCGTCTAATCGTTATAATTTAAAATGTTCATTACTCAAAACAGTAATAATTTTTGCTCGATCGGAAGTTTCAATGATCCTAAATTGTATTTAAATGTAATTTTAAAATATAATTTAAAAACTCAATACGAAATTATTTTTCATGTTAACTATACAAGCCTAAAAAAAACGTTTTTAGTGAATTGTATTATTGTGCATTTCTGTCGGTGAAAGCTATAAATTTAAAATAATGCCATTGTAAATATTTGCATTTTGCATTGGAAAATACGTTATTTGGTAGATACCTAATATTGTTTTACTGATAAAAATAATAATGTATATTTTACATAACTTGATATACGATGAATAATACAAATGTAACTAACACCATTTACAATAATTAACAATAATCTTTATTTGATGATTCGTCATAAAAAAAAAAAAAAAAAACATAAACTATTATAAGAAATAAATATAACGAGGTATAAATTTGTTGAGAAATCTGAAAAAAGTAGTTTTTAGCTTATATACATAATATACACATACATATTTTATCTCTTATCTCACAGGGTATTACATTTCTTGAAAAATATGCCTCAATGATTAAAACTTTACGGAGGAAATTTCATTTAATTTCGTCGTTTAATATATATATATATTTATTGTATTGTCTAGATTATTCTGATGGCAGTGAGAGAATGACTGGTAAAGGAGAAATTCATAAATTGTTTATGTTTGATGAAGAGGTTTTAAGACAGCGGTTGTTTTCACTGTGTAAACATATAAAATATACCTTGCAAAGTGCCTATATAAAATTTAGAGTTTTTTTTTCTTTCCGTTCTATGAAAATTATGGTACAATATTAATTTTTTTAAGACAAACTTGCGTAAAAACATGCTTTCTTTGCACGATCAATGAATTTTAATTTGTAATTTTTTTTTATAGTTCACGGGCATGTCGTAAAAAAAAAAATGGTCTGTAATGTGTCTTAATGTGAATTGGTTAGTTTTTTTGTTTTAAAGAGGCACAATGTGACATTTTAGATATTTCAACTCTTTATTAATATATTATATTAGTAATGTTCAATAAGTATATAGCAATTATTACAAACAGCAGACGAACACTATAAATACTCATAACGTTAAACGTATAGGCTTCATGTAAATGTTAAATTATAGAAAAAAAAAAATGGGCCTGAAAATGATGAATGTCTTTTTCATAAACACGGGGAATCTAAAAGCGTTTTTATTGTGAAAATTCCAATTTTTTTTTACCGACTATTTGTATTAAACACTATTATTTTTATTTTAGTCTGACGTAACGAAAAATGTTATATGCATATTAAGTTTGTCAATTTTAAAATGTTGAATTACGGGGTGCCACTCACAATTTATACTCAATGAATATATACCTGTATATATTTTAAGCTTTCAAACCACTTTTTTTCCAATCGTAGATTTTATACATTATGAGTTACAAAACAAAAAAAAAAACCTTCGAATATGAAATTATCATCACATAATTTCTCTATTCGATTCTTAACACCTTAACTATTACGGACGTACTATATTACGTACAAAGATATTACACAATTCATTGTCGTGAACGTAGTTGTGTGGTATGTATATATAAGCATTGGACGGTGATGATTTCGTTATAATAATAAAAAACTTCATTTATTTATATCAGTTCTATCTTCGTTTAACAGATAATGAAAATTAATTTAAATTTGTATTCTATGTATTGCATCTCAAAATGTCAGAACTGATATTGATTACTTATCATCAATTATGAAATGTTATAGTTTTCTATTTAAATTATTATTTTGTTTTTACATAATTTTATTCACGTAATTAATAATAATGAACGAGTTTCGTACACATTTTTTACATAAATATATTTAATAATATACAATATTTTATGATCTCCTCTTGTGCTCTTTTTCAAACTTTAATAAATAAGTCAATAATGATTTAAAAAAAAAAATTAACTTTATGGTTCTGTTTTAAATAAGTTTCTGCAATTTATAGACTATGCATAAGGTAAACATAAAAATAACAAATTTATGTTGCCTGCATAAGTTGAAGTGAGAAAACGATTGACAGTAAAAGGGTTAATTTATATTACCACGACCCAAGTGATTGTGATTACATTTTGTATTGGACACATTGAAATATGAAATACCTATAAACATATTGAAATACACACAAAAATATTCTGTTTCATCAATACAAAAATAAATCTTGAAATTGTTGTTAAATGTAATAATAATGACACTACATTTGTTCAAAACCTGTCGCTCAGAATATAACCTCCATCTACTATCGTTGTACAAATGAAAAAATATTTACTTACATTTATTGAAAAATGTACCTACGTTTCAAAAAAATAAAAATAAATCTAATTTTAAATGTATATTGCTTAAAATGAGTTCCCGTCTTATGTAGATAGCGATAAATTCCAATGCTAAAAAAAGTTGCAAAAGCAACAAAGTTCGAGCCTTTATATTTTCATATACAAAAGGTGGATTTTTTTAAATGTAATTGAATTTCGCTGTTCTATAACAAATAATAATACCGTTTGAAAAACTGAATATCTATAATATTGAAAGGCTCAAAGGAATGATCTACATACGTAATTTGTCTATAAATAAAATAATAACAATATTCAAATAAAACTTTCATTTTCTAAATATTTAAATATATCCATGTATTATATACCTATAGTATTATAAATATATGTTCATTTATTTTTTATTTTTTATTTTTTTATCGATACAATTGTAATATTTTGTTTTTTCATATTTTTTCAAAAACAAACAAGTAGCCGGTAGGTACCAAACATAATTACGAAATCATCTCGCCTATAGTTATTTATGTATACGTAATAAATAAAACATGTATTTGTGCAGTAGGTACACTGTTCTACGTTTATCTCAATCGGCGTTTCTCTTTAGTAATAGAAAAATTACAGATTCTAATATATTGATCTATTATCACCAAATACGTCCTACGAGAATAATATCTTTTATTAAGAAAAAAATAGTTTCGGCAGCAAAGACCACATTATACGAATATAATGACACAGATTTACAGGTTTTGGTAAAAAAAACTTGCATTTTTGTTTTCATCTTATATGATGTATTTATAATAATATATTAAGTATAGTTTTCAGGTCGTGACATGGTTCCTAAATCTGTGTGTCAAATTTGAATGTTTTAAGGAATACAAAATGAAGGTTTTGGATAATGGTAAAATTGTAGGCACACTGTTAATATATATTTAACTGCCAGAGCTACGTCACATGAAGTAAATATTGAGTGACGAGATACTTCAAAAAAGGTAATTACCTTTGTTTAGTGGTGAACTCAAATTTATTTGAAAAATGTTCGAGTTACAATTTTTTTGAACTTCAAAATGTTCGACCCATATCTTTACTTCTTGACATTTTCGATAAACACGTCGGAAAAAACTATCGAAAAACTACGTAAATATGGTAAAAACACGATTCCGTTCAAATCTATTTTTGTTAAGAGTTCGTAATTCCAAAAATAATGAACAAAATTTGGTCTATTATTATAGCAATTATAAATTTCAAGGTTTTCGATACCAAAAAGGGTTAATTTTTCATTTTACACGTATTTATAGTATAATACATTATACTATTAAGAACATAATATTTTTTTTTTAATATATTATAGATGAATCTCAAAAATCGTTACCTAATTATGATTTATTTTATAGCCATTTAAAGTTTGTCGATTACATATTTCCTATTATTCGGTATAAAACATACTCGTAATTCCGATAAATAAAAACGATACACACGTGTTTACAGAATATGTATTTTACTTGTACTATGTTTAATTCATACACCGAGCTTGATCAGAATCGATTTTTCAAAATAAATAATTTATCATCGTTATCAAATCCAATAAATCCACCATCTAGTATTCTACTCAACGAGAAAATTTGTGCTTCCAACTCTTATTAACCCGATTTTTAAAATTTACTATTATATGCATTGATTATTGGTTATTATAGATATTATCCAACATATATATTATCGACAATTTACTATATCACCAAATGTTACAAGTTTTTTGTGATTCCGAGATATTTTCATCCCAAACTGGAGGCTTTTCTCACTACGTCTGTGGGTATCAGGTGAATTATGATTTTGAATAGTGTTGTACCTATATATACACATATTCTATGACTACTATGAAATGTGTATTCGTCAAAATTTCTGAAGTGTAAAATTAAAGAAATCTTTGTGTTTATTGTATGAATGTTATATTGGTAAAATGTTATCTTGGATCTCGGGTAAGTATAGATATGTAAAAGGATGCAAATCCCAATGAACATGCGAATATTATTGATTTCCAATCGTATGGATAACAATTTTTGCACGAACACACGTATACATAAACGCCAAGTGCGTAGAATTTATAACAATGGTGTATTTTATTTTATTTTTTATTGCAAACAAATCGACTTGTTGAACCCTGCAAAAACCCGATTACAATGGAATTGAAATAAACTTTAGGTAAATAATATTATATGAAGTGTGTACATAAATATAATATAATAATATACGTATATTGTACACAGCGTATATGCACACAGAAAACGAACGTGCAAATATATTATATTGCAGAAGCAGAGCTTCCAAAGGTATTCATAGACTTGACTTACTTTTGAAAATCATATGAAAACCATATTATTGAAATCATCACAATCCACCTGTTCCTAGAAATATCAGATATAACTCATTTTTAAATTTTGCTCATATAATAAACTCTGTTATCAATATTAGGTTATAATTTTTATGTACGGATATTACAATATTTCTAAAATATTTTTAAAAAAATTTGAAAATGCAAACGCGTTTCACGACTCAACTAAAATTTGACGATATATGAATTATATACGAATCAACACTCACAATTTAAGTATAGATTCAAATTATTTTAAACATTTCAAGTTAACGATTTAACTTTTCGTGAAATAATAAGATACTCGTTAACTGAACGAGTTCTGAATCGTAACTAAGTTATAACTAACGAATTTATTTAAACATAAATATCAATTAGATTAATTTTAAATTATACGGGAGCTAATTATATTTTTACATTCGGTTATAAACACCAATAAATATCAAAATTGTAGTAAATACTAAATTAACTATATCAAATTGGAGACTATATATATATTTTTTTTATTGTGGAGTTTGTTATTTATTGGGTACAAAATACATATACATCATGGTTCCTTTCGTTTTTAAGCTACGCGTAGATAACAAGTTTAAACAATTTAAATCATATATAATTTTTATATAATAAATTTTTGAGTAAAGAACTTTCTCAAACAAAATATATTCTAGTTGGTAATGAAAGATCAAGTTAGTCGGAAAATAATCAAAATAAAGACTTAAAATTAATATTTAATTATAGTGCAATATATTATCGTAATAAAACTTTTACGGTTTTCTGACATTTTGATACAATACTTTATAAAAATATTTAAATAGCTACAATATTTGTGTAAATTTTGTTTTCTTTGTCAGTAACATTTTCAAAATATTTTGGCAATATAGCAGAAAAATACAGAAATGAGACAATAAAGTTGATTTAATATTGTAATAATTTCGCGGAAACATTGTGAAAACATTTAATCAATTAATTGAATTACAAATAATGGAAAATAAAATATGAAAGACCGGTTTTTCGGTAGCATGGAGTTAGCAGAAGTTTTGAGGAGGAGGAATTTGAATATTTGTTGTGTACAAGAAACAAAGTGGAAAGAAAAAAAAAAGCAAAGGAATTGGTGAGAGATATATAATCAAATATTGAGGAAGAGCTAATAATATAATGATATAGGAGTGATATTAAATAAAAAAAAAATAATTAAAGGAAAAGTAGTAGAGGTAAATATTATAAGTGATAGGGTAATTTTTGTGAGAGTAATATTAGAGAATAAGATATTGATTATAGTAAGTGCATATAGTCCACAATTTGGATGTGGGAAAAGCCAGAAGTAAGAGTTCTGAGAAGAGATGGATGAGGTAATGCAAGTAGTTCAAGAAATTAAGGATAAAGTAATTGATGGGAATTTGAATGGACATGTAGGCTGTGATAGAATAGATTATGATAGAGTGAATAGAAAATATGGATTTGGAAAAAATAATGAGGCTAGAGAAATAATACTTGACTTTGCATAAGCTTATGAATTAGCAATTGTGATTACTTATTTTAGGAAGAGAGAAGAGCATTATATAATTTATAGTTATTTTATATGATTAATTTATGTGGAAGATATGAGGTTTCAGTGTAAGGATTTTAAGGTAATCCCGGATGAGAGTGTGATAATACAACATAAGTTGATGGTTCTGGGTATTTGGTGTAGGAAAGGGAAGGTGCACAAAAATAAAAATATGGATAAGGAACTTAGAATTAGATAGTAGACTGAATAGTTGTAGACAAAGATGGGTGCTTCGAAGATGATACAAAACACAGTTATAAGTGTTAGATGAAGTGGAGAAATGCGTCAGGTGTTATATGTGGCAAAATAATCCCTATTAGGTTAAAAGTTAAATTTAATAAGATAGTGATGAGACCTGCAATGATGTATGAAACAGAATTTTGGGCAGGATATAGGAAGATGGAATAAAAAATGAGTGTAACAGACATAAGAATGTTGACGTGTATAAGTAAAAATAGGAAAAAAAATCCTTATAAAAAAATAAGGACTATACATATAAAGGATTGTATAGGAGTAGCTTTGATAGTTAACAAAATGACAAAATGAAGGAGAATCAATTGAGATGGCTTGGAAATGTATTAAGAAAAGAAGAGCCTTAGGCAGTAAAATTAGTAAAGGCAAACCATGTTGATGGAACGAGAGGGAGAGAAAGACCAAAAAAAATATTGTGGTGATATGATGGCAATTGATATGAGGAAAGTGAGGGTAAGTGAAGAAGATGCGGGTGATTGGGTTAAGTGGAAGTGTATCACTAGGGTGGCTGAACCCAAATATTTGGGTGAAAAGGCGAAGAAGAAGAAGAAGAATCTATACATAAAAAAATCATGAACGCCCAGCCCAGACAACTGATCACAGAATTCTGAAACTTAAACCCACCTAAAATGACATTTTTGAAATTCGACCTTTATGGAAGGGAAATGGATGAAGTGCATTTCAATTGTTATTCAACGCCCAACCCAAATTACTGGAAGTAGTAATCTGAAATTTTTAGTGAATATTGCTTTAATGACATATAGACGCCTGCTATGAAAGGATTTTTCTGTAAAACTGTACACGGGTGAAGCCAATTACTGGCATTATATTTATATTTATATCACACTTGTCAAATATTTACCCTATTTGATTTAATAAAATAGCATAACTTCTTTTATCTTTTCCGTCCCTCCTTTAATGAAAAATTCATTGAATCACAAAAAACATACATAATTGGCGTATTTATTTAAATGCTCTTTTTTTTTTTTTAAATAGTGTCTAGAATATGAAAAAAATACATGTCTGAAATATTAGAATACACATGTTATCACAATGTTGTTCAAGAACACAATTCAGTATACAGTAGGTTTCAGAATATATCTATTATAAACTATTGTTTTAAACATCATTTGTTTATAAATAATTAATATTTTCAACACGATAGTCCTATTTTTTTTTTTTTTAAATAATGGTAAAAAAACAAATATATTTTCACAATATTTACATGCCCTAATCACTATCTTGGAACCAACGCCGGAAGTTCAACATTAAACCGTTTCTAACCATATGAGAAGACGGGGTATTTACCGTGTGCTGATCTCAGTTGATACACAGAATCAGGCCACAAATTAGAATACTGTACATGATTGTATATACGATTACCGACTGTGTAATAGAGTACCACACAAGATAATAGGAACGGTTTAAGGTTGTACGATTAATGTGCTCCGGCCACCCATTCGGTCATCACAAAAGAGACTACAATGACAGCGCGTAATCTTAAATTTGGATTCCATGTTTTTATTCTTTACATTTTTCCTGTGCCATTTTGTTATAAATGTGATAAATCGCCAATCATACGATTCTTTTACGACAAATTACTGAGTGACGTTCACCTAAATCCTCGGTTAACTATACTCTATTTTACGAGAAATCATCTAAAATTGAACATGTGATAAGAACACAGTGTGACCGTAAAGAGGCGGAAGCACATTTTAGGATTCATAATTATCAATCTTCATATGCCGAGTATATCATAGTAAGTGATAAGTGATAATAAAATAAAAACCATATTCTACATTTATATTCTTATAGAGTACGATAAACGATGTTAACGAAGATAGTTTAGTGGGACATGCGCGGCGACGATCAAGTTTTGTACAGATGTTTTCTTGTAAAATGCAGTATAGATACAGGTACGTTCCAGATCACCAAAACATTATTTACTAGAATAATAGTTTATGAAGCTTGTTTCGTACCCTTTTTTCTCGTGATAGTTTCATGGCACTACAAGGGGCACTTCCCTAGAAGAACTATCATTTCCTCTGAATCCGTATTGTTCATTTACAACCTTTTTACATAATGTGAATTTAACTTAAGGCTTTTGATTGTACCTACAATACTTAGAATTCTCTACTCATCCAAAGATGTATAATAAATATGGCTTAACTAGATGAGAAGATCCCTTACTGCTTGCTCCACCACTCCTTCTCTTTGGTCGATAGTAACTTAGCCACGAATTCACTAACGGCATTCTAGCTCTCCTTGATCATTATCATTATTTAGACCCAGTATCGTCTCTTGCTTCATGTCTGCTCTGTCCTCGACCACCACATCTATTGCACCTGAAGATCGTATGTTCTGCATCGTCCACTATGGCCCCGCAATCGATGCAGCATGGATCATGGTGCTTCTTAAACCCATGGAGGTAAAGCCCAAAACAACCATGATCTGTCAGCATCTGGGTGAAATGAAAGTTGGAGTGGTCGAATTTTCCCTCTGTCCACCGCCTTACATCCTTAACTAACCTCCGCGTCCATCTGCTCCTTTTAGCATTATACCATACTTCCCGCCATTTGTCATTATATGTCATCTGTCGTTCCACAGTGTACTACTACTGGTTTGCCTGGTTTTTTACTCCGTTTCATACCCTGGTAGATATTAACCGCGGTCCAGGTATGGAAAACGAAAAAGAAAAACCCCGAAATGTTTTTTTACCGGATGATTCGTGTAAAACGTAATATCGCAATACGTTGGCGACCTCGTCGATCATTTATTCGGCACGGGGGACGAGACGTGTACACAGCATCGCCGCCGGATAGTCGGCCGACGGGGTGGCACGCACCCCGCGAGTTGCGCGCGAGTGTCGTCGTATCTCTGGCGGCAGCCGTATCACTCGCGCGGCCCGCCGACGACGTCTCTCCAGTTTGTGCGTGTCGTCCGAACCGGCAAAATGGCCGGGCCACGAGTTTCGCGGTGCTTCGTCATGTACTGTGTCGCGTTCGCCGCAGTCGCAATCGCTTCGCATGCCGACGGCATCGTGTACGAGAAAATCCCTCTCGGTGAGTAATAAAGTAACCTAACCTAAAATACACATTCATTGGGGGTCACCTAACCTGCAATAGCAGTTGTATTATTCATTCGACTGAGAAGGAAAATGTAAGATTTCGGAAATTTACCGGGTGGAACGATATACTCTACGCACCGAAACACGACGCGTCATCGTGAGGTGTAAAATACCGTTTAAATTTGCAAAAATAAATAAATAAATAAATAAATACAAATACAACTATATCATTGTATTCTAAAATATATCGTATACGGTGTTGTGATATTGTGAAAATCACGGAATACGGCCATGACGTGCGGAACGAATGGAGTTAAATTAGAATTAAATTTCAAAATATTTTTAAAAAACTACCTTCGTCAGTTGAAATGAGTTCTCAGCGACACACAACTCCTTTCTGACAGGCTACGGGACCGAATTGTCGTCGGCACGAACAAAAACGGTGCCGTAAAATATTCGTCATTTATATATACTACGTTTTGACTCTTTTAAAAACAAAAGAGTCTTGCATTTTTTTTTCTTTTAAATCGATTTTTTTTTTTATACTGCGTAAGAAATTGACGTTTTAAAGACATGCACATTTTAAGCTAATCACGTGATTTGCATTCGATGAATATAAAAATAAAAATAAATATCACAGATTTAATCTCGAAAACCCTCTTATCTTATAACAATTTTAATATCCCACTATAGAATCCTTTCATTCTAAAGTCTTCGCAGTATTGTTACGGTATAATTTATAGTACACGTCATAAAAATACGTATATATATATATATATTCAAAATAGTTATACATCAAAAGAACGAATTTCAATACAAAACGGAACAAAAACAGTGAAAATAAATATTATCATCCGAAAATCGTTATTATATTATTTTCTCTTGAGAATATTAATTTTAATTAAAAAGCCATTAAAAGTTATATGTGCATAATGTAAAAATAAATTTTTTGTCGTTCGATTTCATTAACATACTAAATTCTTCAGTAAAAATCAAGTTGAGAATAATGTTAATTGAGGTTAGTAACTTTTCAACAGTTTATACGACACATACATAAAAAGTTGTCTATTTTCGACAAATTTTGTTTGATAAAATCATATACAAAAATCTAGAAATTTTCAATTTAATTATTGTATTTTTAAGTCAAGAAATTTTTGATCAAAAACTGAAAATCTATAAATTAATCAGTTTAGTAAATTATTGTGCAGAATTATAAAAATGCCTCCGGATTTCCCAAAAAGCACGTTAAGCTGATGAATATGACGTAAATTTATATATATATATATTGATCGAAAAATTAAAACTCTCAATGTACACAAAAACATCTGAAATGTCTACATGTCAAAATGGAAAATACCATGTTAAAAATCGCTCATTTATTTTTACCTTCAAATAATACTGGTAATATATTATAATAAGTATCTATGTGTTTTTTTTCTTTTTACTGCAAAATTATATTTATCTCTATCGTATTTATATTGAATGTTGAAAATAAAATAATTTGTTCTAGAATATTTATGAGACATCGATTAAAAATTGCACTGCAATCTCATTTTGTATAGAAACATATTTTGGTTCAGAGTTAAAAGTTTTATGAAACTTTACTTAAATAATTAAATTTTGGATACCAATTGTAAATTTTTAATACTAAACCGCAATATACATTTATCTGTTTATATTTAAATGTTCAAATAATATTACGATAACTCGACAATAATTCGATTTCCCGAAAAATATCCGTTACACGCTGAATTCGTTTTCAGTCGTGTTATCTTGCGGACGAAAACTTCATAAATAACTTATACTATATAGTAGAAGCTATTATAATGATATATATTTTTGCTTTGTCTGTTATGACGTTTTTCTATATACAAGTAGGGGCACTCCTGCAAAAGTTTCATCTTTCGGATGTAATTTGAAAATAAATGGCATTTTAAATATATATATATATATATATATTTTAATTTTTCCGCAGTATTCTTCGAGTACATTTTTAAATCTACCGGAAAAATTCAACGATTAACAGGAAACCAGCTATTCGAGTTACATATTGTAATTAATCGAAGAATAATAACCCAATAGAATTTTAAAATCTATAATGTAAATCGTAAACCGAAATCTACATTGTTTTTACGATCACTTACCTATTTAAAGTTTTGAGCGTATCCATTTGAATGATTTCTTTTCCATTTTATCCCCGAGGGACTTCGTGTTACCGACTGAATTTGAAAGTGCAGAGATGTTTATTACTCGAGTAAATAGTGTGTTGGTTACAATTAAAAAAAAAAAAAAAAACATTGTTTTGCCAAGCTCTATAACCTTCAATTAAGTGAGTGGTGAAAAATTATTTTTAATATATTATACATGTTCAACATTCCATAAATCTCTAATCACCTACGTTTTTTAATTAATGCAAATGCAGAAAACCGTGTATAAATTTAAAGAGAACAATCTCTTGTATCGTCCAAATGTGTACATTATAATAATTATTGCTGATCCGGGAGCGAGAAGTGTTCGTCAGTTTTCGACATCCCTTATTGTTTTTTAAATGTATTTTGCTCATACCGTGATTTTACCGTATGAAATGCACATGCATATATACCATACGATCCGTTAATTTACATAAAATAATAATTATAAAGCAATTGACCTCGATTCGGTTTCATTAACTTTCGTACCCCTAATTGTTGGTCGTATCGCGTATATTGGACACGAACAACAATGCAATTATCCGTTATACAGGACGCGTATCGCCCGAGACAATAATTAAGTGTGATAACGCATTTATTTATTTTTATGTGAAATAAAAAAAAAATTTTAAAATACATTTTAAACAATCGGGGGAAAAAAACACGCATTATTTTGTTCGGATTTAAAATGTGATTTATTCGATATTATTCTTACGCTCTATTTGACGGTCGGATCCACGGAGGGTATTGGACACATTCCAGAACAAAATAAATAAATAAAAAAAAAAAAAAAGAAAGGTTTTTATGTTATAAACACACAGGCGTGTATATATATATACAGTATATACATACAAGTATATATACTGTATTGAAATACCCGATGTAATTTAATGGAAATAATCATATTTAAACTATACAATATAAATGTATTTGTACAAGTACGTTTAAATTAATTTTGATAGTAAAAAAAAAATATATATATATTAATCAATATAAGCTAGTCGAATATAGAAAGTTAAAAAAATTTTATGATATATATAAATTGGTAGATATATATCTATATTAATATATATATATACTCGTATTTATAGAAGAATATTGTGTAAAATTGTTCGTATGTTAATAAATTATTATGTGTATTTATATACAATGTTCAAATGAAGGCCTCCGCGCAAAAAATCACAACAATTCCACCTTATTTAACATTTTTCAGGAAACTGGAAAAAAAATTATTTCATTAATCGGGTATTTATGATAAAATAAATGTTGAAAATCATTTAGGTAATTATGATGCGTAAATGTTTCCAGTATTGTTGATTTGATTTTAATTATCGTTTATACGAAATTGGAGATAAAATAACCTAAAATTTAAGAAGTTGTCTAGTTCTTTGTTGAGAATTTTAAGTTCTTTTTTTTTTAAAAACTTCTATACTTTAATAATATTTATTCCAATTTTATATTATTTCTTTACATAAGACATAAGAAAAAAATTAATTCCGGTGTTACCTCGTTTTCGCACATCACTTTTGGAGCAAGACAACTCCAAATACGTTATATTTCTGAAACAGCCGGTCAGAATTATCTCGTTCTTGCTCAGAATTTCATGTCATCATTTTCCTAATCGGAAGCCATCATATTTCCATTTTCGAAAAAAATGGAGTTGTCGAGTTCTCTCACAGAAACTTTCAATTACACATTGAATTGTTCATTTACAGACGAAAACCAATTTTAATTTCTTATATTTAGAAATTGAAGGGAAAATTATCGATACAAATTATATTTTTAAAATTTTTCTGTATATAGTAGGCATGTCCAGAATAATATGACATATTAGGACAATGACATTTTATTGAGGTCAAACTACTTACGAGTATATTGTATTACTGTATATTACATTATTATTTATATCTCGCGAAAATGTATTTAGGTTAAAACAAGTATCCAGTTTTAATTACAAGCCTATAAATAATTTAAAAGCAGACTAAAAATGTATATATTAAACAATTGTAATTTTTACGTACTTTTTGTTCGATGATAAAATATGTTTTAAAACAAAATAACATGTTATATTTGTCAAATTAGCCAAATTTAGATAGTAAAATAAAACAAAATTATAATTCTAAACTAAAGAAATCCGTTTTTATTTTTAGAAAATGTCAAAAATAAGTGTTTATAAATCAAGATTATAACGATATTATGGCTTACAATTAGCAAATACTATGTACTATAAAAAGACTATTTTTTTTTTATAACAATGTATATTTTTTTTATCAGAACTTCGAACAAACGTTTTCCGGTGTAAGTTACCGATAATTTTTATGACATTTGTGTCAACAATAAAAGTCAAACGACACAAGATAAACAATAACAAAATACTAGTAAAGTAACTCATCAGTTGATCCAATGGAGAGACGAGTATTGTTTCTGTACGATTGTATAGAAACTTCATGAATTTAAAATTGAATTTCGGGTTAAAAAAAAGTTTACTTGTTTTCGTAAGATCACATATACTATAATAGTTGATTACATAAAAATGCATATCAATATACTTCAAATAAATGTCTAACATTCATTTGCATATTTCGCGTCTGAAAATCATCCTAAATTAAACTTTTGTAGTAAATTCCAGTTCCTAGTTCAAATATTTAACTTTGTGTTAATTGACTGATCAAAATACTAATTTAAAAATGCAAATCACAGTTCAATAATTTAGACGTACCGTATCAATGAAAACGTTATATATCAAATTATACACATTAAATACATAATATATCAAAGGATTTTTTTTAATACTAAATTGTATCTTTAGTAAAATAATGAACAATAATAGATGTATAATATAATATATTATAACACATTTGAGCCTCTTAATATTTTTCATGGAGAAAAACATTATCTATTAGCTATTTCTAATAGCCTATTTACAGTGATATAATAATATTATAATGATTATTGTTTTTCTATTTAAAAGATATATAAAAAAAATGTTTTTTTAAATTTCGGTAGCTTTGAATAAAATGTTACCTACAATAAATCCAAATGTTTTGAACATCTACTTTATTTTTAAGTAACACATTTAAACCGCGAAACGACGTGTGTTTGTCCATTAATAAAGAAAACAGAGAATATGAAAGGTTGTAAATCCTACAATAAATATTCCTGGTTAAATCCTAAAAATCTTCTCCGTGAAAAAATTCAAAATATCACGTTGGAATCTTTTATTCCGAACTAGTGAAATATTCTTAGTATTTTGAATTATAATATATAATTTTATCCCTAAATTAAATACAAGAATAATACGTTTAATTATGAATCTAGTTATTTTTTAATTATTTTAAAAATGCAACCAAAGTTGAATAAACATATTATATACGATTATGAGGATAACCGCAGTCAAATATCTCCTACCAAAACGCTTTTTTTTTTTTTTTAATTGAATAAATCATATATATTCTATTTTAACTCGTGTAGAAAATATTATTGAATCCAAGCATACACATTAAAATAATCAGAAAAATAAATAATAATATTGTTTAAGAAGTTTAATGTAGCCTTATAGATAAATATTTCATTTGAGTTATTCTTAAAGAATTTGAAACAATTTCAATATAAAATAAATGCAAATGTTCTTTAAGTAAACAATGTTCAACAAAATCGATTTTTACATACATAAATTTGTTTATTTCTTTAAATTATTAAAAAATTTAATTAATACGGGGATAGCGTTATCCAAAATTCGCTTTCATTTTTAAGCATAGTTTGAACTACTAGTAGATAAATATCTTATATTATTTTAATTTGCGAATTTTATATCCCCGTTAAAAACGTAATAATTTTCATAATATTTATCAAGTCGAAATTCGTATATGTATTATATTTATACGATCGTATGAGAAAAAGTTTCAAAACAATTTTCGGATATATTATAATATAAGTGTATATGGATAAAATACAAATATGTGTGTTCATTGTATGTTTTCATTTTAACTGAAGTAAAAAATCGAAAACGTCGAGTTATACATGATATTACGAGTTTGGTAAATAAATTTAAAAACGATTTTGTAAATTTCACCAGTTTTATGAAAATATTCGAAGAGAAGTCGACTAAAACACTACGTTATATTTAAATTTAAATTTATATGTTCCACAGTGTTCTCAGCTTGTACAGTATCCGCAGGGATCAAAAAAATATAAAAATCATCCGATCACCTTATAGATACATATATAGGTTTTATAACTTTTTTTTTTAAAAAGTAGGTACGTATCTAGTAACTTCGTCTATCTACCCGTTTTATTTACCCGATGGATTTTTTTTATACATACATCAAAATATGAGATGCATTTTTTTTTTAACTTGATTATTTTCTTTTGACACGTCACGTAACTGATTCGATAAAATATAATACTACTATTGAATAAAATCCACATTTGAAGTAGACTTGTGAAAAACCCATTTGACATTCATCCAGGATTTATATTATAGACTAAGGTTCACTTAATTCAAATATATAAGTGAATATAAGGCACAATACAGTAATATGTTGGACATTCGGTGTGCCCTTTTCTCAGTAAATCCTGATTAAAGTCCTCGGATAATTGGGTTTTGTAAACCTTAACCCTCATAACCCACGTGGTCACATAATTCGAATTTGTATGAAACTAAAATTGTACATTATAAATAATAATAATAACATAGTGGATATCTATTCTAAATGTTTCGAATATTCCATTTTGTTTTACAATTTAGCATTACATAATAAAATATAATATCCCGGATAAAAATTTAAAAATGTAATTTTATTATTTAAAAATAATTTGATATCTATGAAACGCACATGTTTATCATAATATTATGATATTAAATTTCAATATTATGTTTGATTTTTAAATCATTATTCGGGTTTGACATAAGTAATAAAACAAAAATCAATATAATTTCATATTGATTAGAATATTTTACTTTTTACATTTACCTTTTAATAATGTATCATCGGTACATATACTTGTATATTGTATTTTATACACCTTTCAATCGTCGCATTTTTTCAGTGTTTTATTTAATAGAATATATTCAATATTATTAATCATTTTACGCTTAATAAATAAAATGAACATAAAATAAGCAAAATGGATCAGTATCAAAAATTTCTAAACATTTTCAAAAACCTTCCCTATAACCATAGAGACTTGAAATCCGCACCAAATATTTATTAACTTATGATACCACTTTTTGTCGTATTTATATCAACATGTTTTTTTTAGATATCCAGTAGTGAAATAAATTAAAATATTAATTTGAGTTCATATATTTTTTATCAGTTAATCACATTTTGTAAACATATTAATGTAAATATAATATTTTATAAACAATTTATCAAAAAAAGATTTTATGAGAATCAATACATTTATATTATTTTATTCCATACCTCAATAATGGTTGGTCGGAACACGTATTGTGTAATAAATATTTTGATACTTGAAGTTTCCTTTCAATAAATAAACTGGTAAATGTTTGGTTTTTGCACATTTAAAATTTTAAAAAGTTTAGTTGAGAACTTCACCCATTTCTATGGTATTTACGGTTTAAAATATTTTGGAATATTTAACCGATTATTTAAACTATTTTCAAGATTTTTACTTTCACTGCAGAAATCAAATAAATTTAGAAGATAAAACGTATTAATAATTGAAAAATAACTTTATACCTACTACACTAATTACATACGTTTTTGTCCGATTTAAATAATTAATAAACATTATTATAAAACTTTTAAAATGTTAAAAATCATAGACTTTCGATTTTTACGTTGTGAATGTGGATTTTTATAAAAGTTATATAATCGTGTATTTGAATTTTACTCTGGCTACAAATCACCGCGGAAAAACTTTACAAATTCGAAATTATTAATGTGCAGTGAACATTTTACAGTATTATCGGGCTTTTGAAACAATACATACACAGGGTGTAACAGAGCTATTTGATAATTAAAGTATTTTTTACTAAACAATACAAAACAAAATATGAAACCTATTCAATATTTACTAAACAATTTTAATGTTAATGACACCTTAAGTACTGTATACTATATTAAGCAATAGGACTATTGATAAACTAAAAATGTTATGCATTTAAAACAAATTGAAATTGACCATTTTGAAATATAATTTTTAGAAAAAATGTCTGCGGTGAAATCTTTTAACAAATTTTCGATATTAATTTTTTTAATATATAAAAAAAACTCTTTATATTTTCTTGCCGTTTCAGTATTATGAATACGACATCAAAATATAGATTATGATATTCGGTTTTTGTAATAAAAATAGTACACCGTACAGTTTGCAAGTGCGAAAAATATTCGTGTTTTTTTTTTTTTAACTTCATAATAAATAATTAATGACTGAACTTCTGTGAACGATTTTACCGTCGAATTTTTCTGAGAATAATTCTTACAAGTGGGCTATTTTGAATTTTTAGTGTTTCTTGTTCCAAAAAAAAAATATGAAAATGTACCTATATTAAACTATATTATATTATAGTTATATAATAATTATTTAGAACAAAGAGAATAGGTGGTACTCGAACATAGGTGGATATACTCACTTAATGAAATACGTTGAATAGGACAAAGCCCCAAAATGTTTGCCATCAAAGCGTCCTGTGTTACATCCTATGCATAGAGCGAATAGTATTGATTAATGTTTACAATACTCTGCGACTGCGAGGACGTTTTAAATTCGGATTTATCATCGGGAAAACGGTACAAAAACGAAATGAGCCGGCTGCTCGTTATTAGGTGATTTATACTATGTACAAGCAATGGATTGCTACATAAATTTACCAGTCAAGTAATAAAATGAAAAAAAAAATAAAAATAAAAAATAAAAACACAAGAACGTTATTATTATCGTTTTGTTACCTATACACTGTCCATTCCCCAACGCATTGGACTTGTCACACAATATTGTTGGCCGTCAACATGAAATCCAGACCCAAAAGCGAAAATAATTAATCCGAAACAGCCTCCCCCTCCCACCCTCATCACCGTTCACCAAACGGCGCCGTATCGTATATTATGACAGCCGAATGCATTTTCCGTTACAACATACGGTAATATTATGGAGCTGAATATTGTTAATTCCATACATTTCGTATTTTTTAAATTGTTAAACGAATGAAATAATTATTTAACCCCCCCCCCCCCCCGAAAATTATATTTATATAAAATTACACGTTTGTGAAATATATAATTTAGTTAAAAATAAAAACGAATTATACCGCAAAAGAAATATTTTAAATTCTATTTTGTACCAGACCATTTTTTTTTTTCATTTATTATTATTATTAATACGTATATATTGTGTTAATGGTTTTTTTTTACAACTCAGTGTTTCCAAAAATAAATTAAATTAAATTACTAGAGTTTGATATTTTTCTCGGGAGAACACCCAGACATGTCTCTCTTCAAATATACTAATTTCTAGGTATTTAAATATATATAATATATATATATTTTAAGTTTTCGATATTTTATTCAGAATACATTTTATAGTTTGTAATTTTCAATTAATTTATGCCGTTGCCCACTTGAGCGTTTGTTTGTTTACACACACACACACACATATATATATTAAAGTAATTTATTCTATAAAATAATAAATACTTTTTGTGAAACTTTAGTATTTTCAATATCATTACTAATAGGAAAATTGGAATAAATGTTGAAAATATATTTACTTCATCAATATTCATTTTTCAATAAAAAATATAGTAATAATGATTATACTTGTATAATATAAACACATGAAATGTAGTTTATGAGTATTATAACTTGAAAATGAAAAATGTAATTGGATCAGTATTTATTGTAATTTTCATAAAAATATACAATCATTTAAATTGAATAATTAATATTATCTTATATTGACGTTGATTTTTATTATAAAATAGTTTAAGCAGTTTTTATAAACTAGACTTGACTATGTGTCCATAATTTTAATACAGAAAATTTTATAAAAGAATTTAAGACAACGTGATTGCGTACTTGGTCCTTATCGGGCAATATATAGATTTCTTATTTTAAGCATACAATTGTGTAGATTTTGTATTTCTAACGTTGTACAAATATTTACAATGTTTTACGTAATAGAAATTGTATTTAAAAAGTATATTATAGTATATAATTTATATACATGAATGTAAATTACCTTCTGTTAAAGTTTAAATTACAATTTTTAATGTCCGTCCCTGCCATTTTCGATATTTTGAAAAAAAAAAAAATAACGGTATTTGAAAAATATAACATAATAATTTGTAACCGTCATAACGTTTTCAGTGGAAGTGCCAAGGTTACGTTACTCTGGTACTCCGTTTTGGAAATTCGAGTTTTAAATTTCCGAAAATTGCGTAGAATTGTTTAATATAATTTGTAATGATTTGTAACCACGAAAAACCTTTACGTAATTCACCTTCAATCCTCTAATAAATCATTTATTTCCCCAATGGAAATGTCAGCGTGACTTCATAATACTGGCTCTCCATTAAAGTGTCGAATTTTATATCGTTCGTGGTTGATTAAAATATAAAATGTATAGTGGTTTCAAACGATTGACACAATTATAAATAATATTTTGTTTTCGATATCTAACTGTGGCACAGGATGATCGACTCCAAAACATGTCAACGTTGTCAAAAGTAAGTAATTATTAACGATAATATAATATGCTCATCGCGATCTTTACTACAAATGTGGTGTAACGGGATAATTATTAAAAAATAAAAAATTAAAAATTAAAAATTTCAATTTTCACACTTCAAATTATAATACTGCGTGTAGGTACGATGAAACGTACACGATCGTGTGATTTTCGCCGGTTATATTTTGATAGTTGGTGTTTTTCGCGACAAAAAAAAAAAAAAAAAAAAAAAATCGTCTTGTTCATCGCAAAAATAAACGACTGTTTTAAACTTTATTATATAACACTTTCTCATTGTCTACGCTGTATAATTGTATTAGTGTACACTGAAAATCAGAGTTAAATGCATCCAATATAAACTCACGGGATAAAGGTCGTGTAAAACATTTCATGATAATAAGCTCAGAGATACGCCGCACACGTCCACCAAAATTTGGCCGAAATCCAAATGGTTTTGTGAATGTTTACAAGCGACCGTTTCCCGTTGTTTACAACCGACAATTGCCGTGTTCCAGATTTTGCCAGATCGCGCATTTCGTTCATTTAACACGAACGCAAAACTTTGATCCCAACCGGTTATACGGTAACGTAACAGTTTCATTGACCGTTACCTTGTTTAGATATTATGATAAAACACACCACGTAATTTAACGATGGAAAATACAGCATTTTTACTGGTCTGAACGCAGAACGGAGCCGTGACACTCGCATTTGCTCTCCCCGTCTAATCGACTGAATACACCTACTGATATAATATAGGAGGTTACGTTATCACAGCTTTGTCATTACAATATAATATAATAATTCATAATGTTATTCAAATCAATAAGTCTTTCGATTTCCTAATGTTTTTATGAATTTCTAAAAGAAATATTATAATATATGCCTCTGTTTCATCAACTAATAATCGTGTACAAAGTGAGTGAATAACTTTTGAGTAAAATAAAGAAGATCGCAATTATGAAAAACACTCATTTTGGATTATGGGCGAATCAAAGCCAAGAGCTTTAAATGATATACGTTTTTTTT
This sequence comes from Pemphigus obesinymphae, assembly GCA_025469235.1. Classification (NCBI taxonomy): domain Eukaryota; kingdom Metazoa; phylum Arthropoda; class Insecta; order Hemiptera; family Aphididae; genus Pemphigus; species Pemphigus obesinymphae. Next base: position 23,289 of record JAIPRL010000632.1, read on the forward strand.
CTCTGAACAAATTTTCGACCATTATTGTAACACTTTTCCAAATTGAAATTTTATCTAATTATTTTTTTCAAAAGGTATTTTTTTTAATGTTGTCAGTACCTAGTTTATAACCCATAAGAAAATTTACCAAAAATAGCAGAAAAAAAGGGAAAAACGGACGTTCGTCCAAAATCAAAATCGATAGTGATCATTTTCTTGTAAATACAAAAATAATGGTCAAGGAATCTTTACAATTTTACAATATGTGTAGTTTAGACTTAAGCCAGATATTGGGATTCCTAATTTTTTTTTTTTTAAACGATTTTAAATTACATTTTTTTTTAGTAATAAAAATGTATAAGATTTTTATTAATTTTTCCTTGTTATTTATGTATTACATATGTGTATATTCTAATATATATTTTGTATGAATACATGAATATATATGATACCTACATACTTAGTCTGTTTATATCAAAAAAATGATGTGACACATCAAATTATTTTAGGACTTGTGGTTAAATTTGGGGGAGGACATATCGGAGTACGAAGCTACTCTTCATTTTTTTCCATTTGTAACAGTGTACCTCTCTTTTTATTTATAAAGGAACGTAAAGAACGCAGTGACCGTTTAAAATATCATTTAATATTTTTTTATAAAAATTAATTTTCCTTGGAAAAACAATAAATGTTCGAAAACGAATATAGACATTTTTCAGGATATTTTAAGCAAATGGAAACTTAACAATTAAATACGTTTTAAAAATGTATTATAAGTTGTCCTATGTCAATTTCGATTTTATAATTGAATTATGATTTTTGTTAAAAAAAAAAAAAATGTAAACTACATTTCGTCTTTCTTAATAATTCATTTAGAAGGAAGATGTATAGTTCTTTTGAAAGAAGAATGTTGAACTGTGCTTGCTTGAAGACATTTTTGTAATTAAAAAAAAATATATATATAATATATATATAGCAGAACTCCGATTAAAACCCAACGTTGGTAATTAAAAAAAAATAATTTTTATTATTTTTTGTTCATGTAATATAATAATCCAAAATGCTTTTACAAAATTCTTCTCAGATAAAAACCTCTAGACTAGGGTCCTCTACATTTCACTTTTCCTGCAGGACCGTTGATTTTTTAACTAAGCCCGTAGTCTGCTGTTAAAGACAGACTATAATATTATTATATAATAATTGGTGATTTAGGCTACATACATGCATATTAAAGATATAAAATAACTTTAAATTTTGACCATTTAAACAACGAATTTATAATCAATATTTTTCTAAAACTGTATAGCTGAACTAAAATATGTTATTAAAATTACATTTCTATTTTAAAATAATAATTAACACTTGATTGTTTTTGTGTTCTAAATAAAATTTTTCTTAGGACGAATTTGTCTATTTTGGTAAAAATTTATAAATATATTAACAATTTTTATAAACAAATCTATGTAATCTATTATTTTGAAGCAATATTTCAAATTGTGAACATATAACGGGGAAAATATTGGTTTTACAAAAATATGTTCTTTTTTATATTTATTTATATACTTTTTCAGGTAGAATGTGAGTAGAAGATTTCGAGTAAAGATCAGTCCGATATTAAATTCATTTTAGTTCGTAGGTATTATATGAAGAGGTTATTTTTATTTTTTATTTATTTATTATTTCTTATGCTCTTTTTCGACGTTTGATACGATTACTGTCTTCAATGTAATTTGAAATTTATAAAAAAAAAAAACGGATCAGTAGATTCACTCGCCGAATAGGATATACTTGGTGGATGTATTGAAATTGAAAGTAATGATATATAATTTCTTTCGATAAAATGATTCTGACCTAAGTTCAGTCTAAAATACATATAATACGGGCATACGAGTATCTAATCTATCCTAATGTATCGTATCTAACCTATCTACTTAAATTACATATTTATTATATGTAAATAAACTCTGAATACACTTAAAGTAACGTAACATTAATCGTGGGTCAAATGCTAAATGGTAATATGGTACTAAAATACATATTCGTGTAAATTCTAGTTTCTAAAAAAATCTTATGGGTAAATTACATTAGCACAAATAAAAATGATTACGCGCGTTCCGTATTTTATACCGTAACAGTCAATATTGACTACCTATTTAAATAGTAGCAAAAAATTAGCCACTTAAGATTTTCGAGGGTTTTTAAACATAGTTTGAATGACACTGCACATTTAACATTGTATAAAATGTTCACGTGATAAAACTTAATATTAAACATTTTTTGATTTAAAATTTAAACTTCAAAATTGAAAACTGGTATAAATAGTGTAAAATTTCGAAAAACTATTACAATTATTTGTATGTATGTATAATAGGGTACCGATTTATTTTTATAAAATAAATAAATGTACATCGTACATACATTTTTGGTGAAAATTGCAAGTCCTTAGTATAATTACTTGCGGAACAACGCGTAAATGATAATAATTGATTTTGTCGACATCGTGTTTTTAATATTTCTACGTATAAATGCTTTGTATAACTCTTCCATACGTGTTGAAAAATTAAAAAATTACCTCTCTAAAGTAGGAACTAGATATAATTTACTACCGAAAAATGAGTGAACATGTAACGATTAGAATTTTTGGGTACATACACGAAAAAAGAACAAAAATAAATTAAAAGTCAGTCAGTATAGGGATCATATTTCACTCGACAGATAGCATAACGGGTGATGGATGTATTGAACTTAAAAGCAATGATAAATCATTCATTCCTATGAAACCGTTCTGAGCGAAGCTTTAGTGTATGTACTATGTGACTATTAAAATTAGTAATATGTTCTGTATATTTTAATAATATTTTACAAGGACAGAATAAAAATAAATGAAGTTGAATGTGACTGACTATTAAACAGAAAGACGTATAGATCAATCAAAAGATGTGAACCTAGTTTTAGTCTGTTAAATAGACAATCAATAAAAATAATGTACAAGAATTCAAACATTTTAACTGTATATCATTATACATAGCCGTATGTTTAAAATGTCAATTACAAAAAAAGAAAAAAAATTAATACATTATAATAAAATATGCATAATGACAAAAAAAAAGGAATTTTCCTTAGTTAGCTATAGTATACGTATATATATATATATATATATCATGTACAGGGATTCGAATGTGGTCGAGTGGTCGAAATACGTATTTTGGGGCACTGTTGGTCCACACTGTTCGACTTTCAGGTAGCAAATGAATTAGCAATCGAGATTTCTCTCGCTGATTTCTGCGTCTGGTCTCTGGTGCAAGCCAGCCATAAATTATCGAACCCATCCGATAATTTGGTAGCCATTCTTATCGTAGCTATCATGAACCGTTTTCGACTCCACTAATCCGTGAATGTGCAAACCTGAGTACGGTAGAGTTTGGAAAATAAGAGGATGTAAAACCGTTAATTTGTTTTTCTTAGATTCTGAGCAACGCATATTGGCGAGAGAAATCTCGTTGGCTACCCCTATTTGCTTTCCGGGAGTCGAACCGGGAATCTCGTGCGTTTCCACCACTGATGACCCCGAAAACAATCGTCTCCAATTTGCACACGCCGCCACAGGACGTTACCCCTATACGGTCAGCTCGTTTATACGCACGGAAACTGACCACACGACAAGTTCACCCGTTCACGTACTTCGCTATCGACATACGGCTTAGCATCAAAGCTCTAGCTGTCGACTCGGGTAATAGACGGGGTATGATCGTTGGCAGTGGCGTAGTAGGAAAAATTGTGTGGGTTAAATACATAGGCGGGGGACGTTAAATGAGAAATAAAGGGCTAACCCTTGCTGAAAATCTATTCGATACTCCTCAAATAATGATGAAAAAAAATGTATGGAAGGGACGATCGCCACATCCCCTCCCTTCCATATTAGATAATAAAATTTAGTAATATACATAGTGTTTATCGCGGACGAAGGCAATTTTTATTCGTGAAACTCCGTCCTGTTAGGTCCTATATAGGTCGTAGGCCTCAGGTACATTGGAGAGCGTCAAAAGTGCACACAATATAGAGCGTTATTATACTATATTATATTGAGCGTTGTGCTTCATTTAATATCTAGAATTCGAACATTTATATGTGTCCATCATTTCAGTATTCATCGTGTCGTTCATCACGGTATAGGATCGGCTTGCGATCGTTTTAAGCGATCCAATTTTACGAAAATAAAATGTTGGAAAACAAAAGGGTAACCATCCCATTAAACTTCGCAGGAAAATTCACGGAGAATTCCATCAATTATTTAACGGCTTAAGAAAATCTCTAACGAGATTTTTCGAATGTCAGTTGAAACTCGCGATTTTATTTGAACTAAAATTAGTCATCGCGGTATACGGAAAAAAACATAGTTTTGACATATTTTCGGGAGTGAAATGCACGTAGTTATTTTCTCTTAAAATATTCGAAATCGACTAAACACGACGGTACGAGAACATATACGAGTATACGATATCATTAATTATCATCACATAGTTCCTAACAAAATAATTTATAATAATAATAATAATAATCCATAATTGTTCCGTTGTTGTCGAGTCCGTATGACGCCCATCTATGTATTCACCGAAATATACATTTTTTTTTTTTTTTTTTTTTTTTTTGTACTTATAGAAGCGATATCTACCACATCACATATATATTTACGTTATTATTTATATTTAATTATACCGTCGTATGTTTCATGAGCGTCAAAATTCGAACACGTTCGTTGTCAATATATACGCGTTCCGATTTAAATTGTATAGTGGGTTCAATTTTTTTTTTCACGACACGACGCTCGACGCCTCCAATGTACGCGCGACTTGACCCCTGACCCGTGGGCGCTATTGTGTCATGTTATATACTACGAAGAACTACGACGAAAATTGAATTTCTGGAACTTTCAAAACCCGTTGCCGACACAATCGCGGGTGTGAAAATCGAAATAGTTTTTGCATTGCAAAATGATGCGCGAAAATCGAAATAATTTTTTTCCCCGTATTCGCGCGCGTAATTCCGAACGAACTTGAAACACAGCGTACAACAATACGATTTTAAGCCGGTCTATGTTATCAACGAAAAATCGTTCGGTAATATTTCGCGGGGAGGGATTATATCCTTACGGCTCCGATCGTCGGACAATCGGAATCGAAGAAAAAATATAAACTCGTGATTTAATGGCAGAAAAAAAAAATTTGCCAAAACTTTCCCGCGTCACCGGGTCACCGCCGCCGCAGCCGTCTCGCGGAGCGCGCGTACGAATATTTTATGTGGTCATAATATATATTACAAACACTCTGTACGTCGAACGCTGTCCACCTGTTCTATCTAATCGTACGCAAAAACAAACCCGTTGTCCGCGGGCGCGACGCGTAAATAATCGTATATACATAGTTGAGGTGGGAAAAACGAAAAAACGAAAAAAAAAAAAAAAATCGTACAAACCTACCCCTAATCCTATTTATCACGTTGGCGGCCGCGGCGGCAATCAGAGACGAGGGTTGAAAAAGCCGAAAGCGCACAAAAGCGCAGTGGGGGTTGACAGGGCCCGGGCCGCGCGCGCGAAGAATAGCGTTATTTTCTCGTTATTTATCGCGTCAAACTACTCGACTCTGTCCCCCCCCTCCCCCACCCCTCGCCCATTAAAGGACCTTCGTCCCTTTCGTTCCCAAACGTCTGTGCACGCGACCGCCCTGTACACTCGAAAACGGGATATCCTACATCGATTACACCGCATACTCGAGCATTACACACACACACACACACACACACACACACGCACACACACACACACAAGCACACGCACGCACATAAATATATATTGTACATAATGCATATTATACCCTCGCACGCCCTCGCCATAAAGGTGCCCGTACGTCGCGTTCAGTTTTCCGTCCGATAACGAGTGGTCTGCTCTTTCCGGCACGGGGCACGTCGGCGCGGGACCAGATTACTATTACTTTTTTCGCCAAAAACCATATATTTAATAAAAAAAAATAATAATAATTCGATTTTTTCGTCTCTACATTATCGAATACATCGATCGCGGATCTTATCTTTATTTTTTTGTTATTTTTAATTACCTACTTATTAGTCCTATTATACACGGTTGTATAGATAGGTTCGGCAACTCGACATCCCGTCGTGTTCCGTAAATGACTATCTGGTGTTGGGAGTTCGTCTTGTGGCGCGCTCTAGCGGTGAATTATATAACCTGCATATTATACTTTTAAATTAAATTTGAATTCTATTTTAATACCATGAATTAAACTAAAGTTGTACCATTCCTAGAATCCGTTCAATATTTTCAAAATTAAAAGCAATTTATCCACATTTATAATGCCCACTGATCCTACTTTGGCCTGTTATTCAGATTCATATTACATGTCGAAGAATATTTTATTCGTCACATAAATAGTCCGTATGTATTTGATGAAGTGATATACGAATTTTTACAAAATCGAGTAATCACATTTTCATGTTCAGAACATCACATGAAAATTATTAATACGTTATTATATTAATTTAAGAATGAGGCAATTTACAAGACAACATAACCACAAAGATTACAAAAAAAATTTTAAAATTAAAAAACTTTCAAAACATAATAAATAATTTTTAAATTGTTATAATTGAATGTACCTTATATTTAAAATAATTTCGTACAAGGTAGTTATATTATATTTGTATGGTAAATGCATTTTGATTTTGTAACTTTATTTAATAAATAATTTATTAACTCACGACTTTGATCTCAGCTGTGGCAATAAACAACACAATCACAAACAAAAAATAACTTATAGATTATAAAAATTTGATAAAACAAGCATATGCTACATAAAAATAAATAGTTTGGATATTTAGTCCGCTAGAGAGCGCCAAAAGGCAAACTCCCGACCGCCGGGAGCTCGATAATCATTAACGGCACACATTCACCCATATAATTGTAATAGAAGTTGCCAAACCTATCTATGAAACCGTGGTCCTATGTTATTTATCGATACATAGGAACGTGTGAGATAAGATGACAAGCGATGATTCGCTCCTACGTAACACCAATAATGACTAATTGATCAGTTTATTCCGCGCCTGAGACTGTCGTACCTTTAGTTTTCGTACACATACGATAAATTTAGCTGTCCTGGGCTGATCATTTAATTTAAACGAAAAACTGAACGTGTGTTAGCACCTTAACCCTTTTGTGGCATGTTAATAAAAGACGGTCGTTTTTACGTATGACCACTACGTGCTGAAACCCGCAATTATGCTCACGGTCCGCGAAAGACTCGGCATATCGCTAAATATAATATACTTTTTTAAAAATACTACTTTGAAAAAATTCCCAAACATTTCGAAGAATTCCTCCGGAATGTCACTATAAAACATAACCTTCTCATCGGCATTCTCAATTAGAACGCGGAATTTTACGGTTGAAATAATATAAGGGGAGCAAAAAGTCCGTATTTTATAATATACAGTGAATCCAGTGACAACGGCGTGAAATGGTGTTTAAAAAATAATTCCGGTTTAATATAATATATATATACCTATATAAGAGAATACTAGACGCTTAGGGGGCGAAAAAAATACGTTGAATAACATTTGTTCAATCTCCAACGATAGGTACTTGACAGTCGGTCCTTTTAAAATAATAAAAACACATGCGTTTAAGCGACAAAAGAGCTTAAATATGCCTGCGAGTGTTAAATTATTGTGTATATGTTGTGGCTATTTTTTTTTTTACTTAAAATATCATACTTTTGATTTTATTCAAGACCATTTTTTGAGCCATTCAATAAAAAAAAAAAAACGATTTTCGTGGAGGAACAAAATACCCCATGGTGACGATCCAACCCTTCTTATCTTTTATTTATATTATTGGCATTAGTGATAACCTATATTCAGTCGATTATATTTATTACTATAATTCATTATTTGCAGATGACGCTAAAATGTTTAAATCTATAAAATCATTAACCGATGCCGAACAACATCAGGCTGATATACCTAATTTTCATATACGTAATGTAATTCCAATAGTTTGTCTTTAATTATATATAGATAAATGTCAATGTACCTATTTTTTATAAAAAAAAAAAAAATTTAATAAATAAGTCATTTACAGTTATCATATTACTAATAGTAATATTATTCTACTTCGTGGCTCTTTGGTTAAGGATCTTAGTCATTTTTTTTTAATTTAAACTTTTAATTTATTTTCATATTAATTATATTAAAAATAAAACTCTTTCGGTGTTTTCCCTAGTTACGCGTAATTATTCAATTTTTAATGATCTTTTTACTTTTAAATGCCTATATAGATATATATACCAGATCTCAGTTAATAATATAATTAACATAGTTAATAATATGATTGAAGCCATTCAGAACAAAGTCCTTCGTTTCATTTGTTTTAAATCTAATATTGAGAGGTCTTCTCATTTTCACTATAATAATATTTTATGCTTTTAAATCTTAATTCACTGCTAAATATAAAAATGGAACTCGTGTTTTTTTTTAAATAATAATATCGATGACCCAATCATTTTAAGTTCAACTAATTTCAAAATACATATAAATAGAATGTTAGAGATTCAAAATTATTTCGTATAACAAAGTATATGTTTTTTTTTTTTTACCACTTAATACATTATTGAGAAACGGTTATAATAATGTAGTTGTTTTTATATCTATAATATTTTAATCGCTTATTGCTATTTAAAGTATGCACTTTATAATTTGTATATTTTTCTATTATTAATATTATTTGTATTTTGTTATTCGTGTGTATATATATATATATATATGTTATTATTATTGTAATATTGGAATATGTGTCTGTGATATTTAATACAAACTATAATTAAATTAAAATATAAAGTTGATTGATATGAAAAACCATAAATATTAATAATAGGTACTAATTATTCAATTTATTACACTTTAAATTCTGATCAGGACAAGAAAACTACAGTAGTATTACGGTTATAAAGTTTATATTTTTCCCGTGTACAAGTTTTCAACCACAATACTTGATTCATTTGGTGTGGTATGTACCGGGTACCTTTTTTTGGTAGATTATAATTTTGTCTAGTTATATCTTTATAGAAATCGTTTTTTGATTTTGCTAATAACGTTTTTAACACGTATGGAAAAACTACCAAAAAATATCAAATTACATAAAACCAGTAAAATCACGAATTCGTCAAAATCTATTCTCAATATTTCTTTGTAATTTCGAAATGAATTATTCTCGATTTTAGAGTCTTGAATTTATACTGACCATTCATTTTATGCGCATTTTCTCAAGAATTCATTTTTAATTTATTATAAAGTAAGTAGATAGTTTTCAGTTTTAAGACCTGAGGGTTTTAATTCAAGGTTGAACAAACATACGTTTCTCTAAATATGTTCAAAAATATCTCGAAAATTGTTACACATTTTTTTTTATAGCCATTTAGCCAGTTCTTCGGCTACATTTATTATTTTGTTGTAAAAGTTCATTATAGTTGCAAAAAAAATGGTCTAAAACTTTAAATTTTCACAGAATATTTATTTCAGTGTTATAAAATGTACATTTTTAATTTTTACAAAAGAGTTTTCAAATTATTTCTTACACTAATAATTATATATGTTACTTGCAAATGTGAACCACAAATTAAACAATTTATTTTAACAGTTTATTTATAACATTTTTTTATAATGTATTATTTGTTTTTATATTTTGTTAATTTAAAAGAGAAAGAGCAAAAACAATTGAAAAAAAATAAAAAAATAAACATACATATTTTCATTTATAATAATAATATTACTGAAATTAGCAACAGATTTAGATTCCATTTTAAAAAAATGTATTAATGTTTATATAATATAAAACAAACAACGCTCAATAGATATTATCATAGATTTATAAACAAATAGATCAGGAATCGAGCTAAATTCTTGATGCAAACATTAACATGTTGTGGTATTACCAAAAACGTTATAAATGTAGTATACACTCCCTGAGATAATCAGTGATAAGAATTTATTATGATAGATAAGATACTTTGTAAGTATTAACGCGATGTACATATATGTGACCACGATATACAATTTTATAAAACTTTTCACAATGTTATACCAATTGTAAAAATCAAACAGATTAACATTTTTTAGAACTTTAAACACCAAAACTTTTAAAATTAAAACCAAAAAAAAATTAGGTTTACAAAATAGTTATTTTGACTTTTCTATAAATTTGAAACAAAAATTTTGAACTATGCGATCCTAAAATAAAATAAATATTGCAGTTGTAGTGCAGTATTTATTTATTTAAAAAAAAAAATACAAAATAATGATGAGTATAGTTTGTATATAAGTAATACTTTTTTTTCAAACAAATTACAGTATTGGCTATAATTTATAACTAAATATATTATAAATTGCTCTATAATGGAATAATTTTACTGATTTTAGTGACTATATTTTTTATTATACGAGTATATAAACTATTATTGTTATACTATTATCTTCGTAATATATATATATATATATCCTATCAATTAATTTTATAAATAGAATTTTGAACGCTATATTTGTTTCGTTATGTTAGTTTTGTTAGTTTATTGTCTTTATCTGTGCTATAGAGTAACACATAATAAAGTTAAATTTTATAGTAGCTAGTTTAAAAATTAGAAAGTAAATAATAATTTTTATATTTATTATTATTATATTAAAATATGTTATGCAGATACCTCCTGATTTACGGCAAACAACCCGGCACGACAAAAATGTTTATAATTTCTTGGAAAAACTATCATAAATATTTTCTCTGCCATGAAATTACCGTCAGTCTAACTCTCTCGCACATATGTCAGCTTCATTGCATTACATGTACTCCAGTTATCCATTCCTAGTCTATTTGTTTATAAGTCTATGGATATTACACGTATATGAGGCAGTAGATGGGATGTCACATTATAAAACAATATATTATGTAGTTATTTAATTTGTTGTCACTGGTATATCGGCTGAAAAACGCCAGCTATGTCTCATCAGACGGTCGCTGATTGGAAATAATACGCCTGTTCATATTGTTTAGCATGGACGTAAACAGAGGGGGTATGGACCGAATTTTATTTTTTGTAATACCTAATTTGTTAAAGTTTTAAAAAATACTTTAATATTTGTAGGTCTTTTAAAAAGATAGACCTCCTCAAAAAAAAAAATTATTTGGCTGTTTATTTATTTCCTATTATTTATAGTGTTTTAGAATATATATAATTACTAAATAAATAAAAATTAACATTTTTTTGATTTTAATCACATATAAATATTATTTTATTATTTAAGTTTTAACATCTTATTAATAATGCATTTAGAATATTAATTTATTAATCTTATATCAATTAATATATTTGAAATATTCTTTAATTATTTCAATTTCAATATCAAATTAATAATATATGAAAACGTTTATTTTAAATATAAAAAAATATATATATATATTTTTTAATATTAATAATAATAATTTAACAACATAAAAATATTTATTTTGTAATATTTTTTTAAAATTAAAATAATTGATATATATATATATATATATATAAAACATTATCATTACGAAAATAATTCTATCTCGGATATTCGGATATTGTATCACGAATAGCACTAAAACTCAACTGGATAGTTACTTTATCAGTTTGATATTGGAAAATAATAATAGTTCCTACAATATAATAATACTTTAATCTATATTGTTTATACAACATGTTTAATGTAATAAAACAAATTTTATATAAACAAATTTAGTTAGGTATAACTAAATAAATTATTATTTTTTTAAAACATGAAATTTTTATTTTCATTAAAAATTAAAAATTCTCTCTAAATTAACATAATATATAATAACAAATAACAAAAAACGTTATAAATAAACTGTTAAAATAAATTGTCTTACTTGAGGTTCACATTGCCCCGGGGAATGTACACATTTCCCGATATTTCACATTGCCCGTAACATAAATATATACACAGTGGTTAAATTGGGGAAAAAATAAGGATGGATTCTGGCTTCGTTAAAAAAATCAGCGTTCCGGGATATATTAGAGAAAAAGTAAGCCGTGAAAGACTTCGTCCCCCACACCCCCTATCCAAAGTTTCTTAACCAGGGGATATTTTTAAAAACATTTTAGATTATTATATAAAATGAATAGAATAGAAAAATCCAAAATTTTTTTACATCAATGTTAGGTTACATATTTTTCAAGATAGCATAGTTTAAGCATTTCTCTTTCAAAATAATTTAACACTTTTCCTTTTAAATAAATAATCGAGGAAGTTGTAGATGTAGACCAAAATTAAGTTTATCGGTGTTGCCATCCTTTTAGGCTTTAGCCATTCACGGACAATGAAGATTATTTATTACCTATATGATACCAGTAAGATCAATACTATTCAACATTTTATATCATGTTTTTTATCTGAAACTTATTATGTGAAAAGAACAAAAAACATTCATGTTCGTAATTTCACGATTTTTCCAAAAAAATAAAATTATAATTTTTAAAAATGTTAAATAAAAATTAAAACAAACACTGCGTTTCTTGATAAGAAAAAAATTAAGGGGTACGCTGTTAAACATGAAAAAATTGAAGAGTAGCTCCATCCCCCTGCGTCCCTCCCTAAATCCACCATTGGATATATATATATATATTACACCGGATTCCACTCAGAATAGTTTTATCGAATGAAATTACGAGCAAATTGCAACTTACTTTTTGATTGCCTCTCGTATTTATCATTTCTTTCAAATTTAATTTATGTATATATCCACTATCTTTCGTGTATTCTATTCTTTCATCACAGCTATAATGAAACATACAATAATGTATAATATTTGTAATTTGTGTATTATACGTAATAAATAATATTTTTAGATTTTGATGTTTTAAACAATTTAAATACTTCAAAGTTCATCTCCGTTTTATTTAAGCAAATACACATTAAAGTCAATGTATCTTATAATATTTTATTCATTTTTTTTTTTTTTTTTTTTTTGTAATGAAAACATTTTTATTGTATTTTTTTGGCATTTAGCTTTATCACTTGTCTGTGGTTTGGGTTTTAAACGAAAACAACCCGTTAACATAATACAAAATAACTTTGAATATGTCTCTATAGCGGTATTATATGAGAAAAAAATGAAAATCCCAACGAAAACTTAATTAAGAATTAATCAGCTCGAGTTCAAAAGATGAAAATGCACAAAAAAGAACTAGGGTTTTTTCTCCGAAAAAAGTAATTTAATTTTTGATAATTGAATATAGCTCGGTAAGATTCATCGTCGATCTATAACCTAATAAAAGCTTGTTTACCTTTTATTACATAACACTAATTTCTCGAATAAAGTAAAACGTATAACATACTTAGTTTTAAAATTATTGTCTTATCGGCGAAAAGATGAAATTTTGATAAGCCGAGTATAATTTATCCAAGAGTGTATTACGATAATATAAATAACTAGCTGATTTAACCGGCGTCATTACCAGGAAAAAAAATCGTGATTGTTCAACTTGTTTTGGGTGTAATTCGCTATGAAAGAAAGCAATGTCTTTTTAAGTGTAAATCACCCAAAAAATCAAAAAACGTTTAAAATATTTAAATTTCGGTAAAAAGCGTTAAATATAATGGCTCGGGTTTTTCTCCTATGTATATAGGTATATAATTTACACGTAGAGTTTTGTTTTTTGCCTGTTTCAACACCTTAAGAGGGTGCAATAGTAGGACAAAAAACCTACAAAAACATGTAAAAGTTATTCCAATTGTTCGATTTATACCAAGTGGTTTTAAAGTAAAAATACCTATTTTCAAAAATGTAGATAAGAAGTGTATAGTGAAATGTAAGAAGTCCAAATTCTGATTATTTCAAATAGTGTAGGTACAACCATTTTTGATAATTTATAAAAAAAATACAATAAAATAATATTTGTACTTAGTTAATTATATTCATTATTAAAATGAAAATATCAGAAATCGGGCTTCACTGGACATTTCTTCTATGTAATTTTGGTAATAAGTACTTTTACTCTTAAGTCACTCGGTAAGCCCCGTATCATTGGAAAAACTTTTACATGTTTTTCCACGAAAATCAATTAAATAGAGAAACCTCTAGTAATTAATAGCAACTTTCAATATATATTTCATATACTGTAAGCTCATAAAATTCAACGCATCATAGATAAACTGGCTGTGAGGTGAAACTCAAAAGATCTATTTTTACTATTGTGCCCTCTTAAAATCAAATTTCTTTTTGCCTAGATTATATGATACAAACATACCCTGTAAATTTCAAGTCACTAGCTATCATAGTATAGGCTGTGCGTTGATTATGAATCGGTCAGTCAGTCAGGACTTCTTATTTTATATACATACAGATTTAATTACTAAGCGAAATGTAATAAAACATATACATACACGTAAGCTATATATAAAAAAAATAAAAATAAACGAAGATATTTATATATTTATTTGACTGTTTATAATATTGTTTTCCATTCAGTACATTATAATTGTATACTGATATATCTAGACAGATAAACAGGTTTCAACTATATTTTTTAAATCATTTTTTTATTTTCATTTTGTCACAAACACGTGCATAATAAATCTCAATTAGGTTTAAAATGAAAGACACGCAAATCCTTGCGATAATGAATGTGTTACTGACACGAATGCCGAAAGGAGATTTAGTCGACATCGTGTTTTGTATTTACCTTCGCATGTGCGCCAAAATTTAAATCAACATGAAATCGTATAATCCCAACGGGCCATTTTAATCCAATAACTGTGATTAGTATTTGTTTTTAATTTTATATTATAAAAGGATTATGGAATTTTTTTTTTAAACAAAACTCGGAAATATATTATTTTTTTAAAATCAACACCAAACTATATTGATAGATGGTATATGGATCATAATATTTAATCAAATTTTAAAATGAATTCCCGAGTACATTTTTTTTTATTCGAAGCGCCTAGTAGTGTTGAGGTTTTCAAGTCATTTCGCGAACTAAATTACTACTATATTGCAAATACTAAATATTTATTCGGTTTTATCCATTAATATGTTTAATTGTTTAAAGTATTTGCATTTTCGAGCTAGATGATTCAAAATCATTCATACTATAAAATATAATGTTATTGAATTTTGTAATTATATTTATTATTTAATTTAATTTATGTAGTAAACAAATTGCAAACGGAGGTAATTTAAACGCATTAATTAACTTTTATGTTCTATAAAGTGACGTATTGTAAACGTATTTACAATCACTTTTTATGTTGTAAATTGTGCACCATTATAGTCGTTATTTATGTAAGTATATATTAAGTGTTACTTTTTCCAAACTAAAATAATAAATATATATATATATATAATATCAGTGGCCTATTTTCTGTGGAGAGGAGTTCCAAAAAATATTGAAAACCAATAATATATATAACCTTTATATATTTTACTAAATTTAGGGGCGAAATTGCCTAGTTGGCAGACAAAGAAATGTTGGTAAAAAGGATGGGGGTTGCGTGGTCTGTGCATTATATTGTTAAATAATACTTATTTAAAATATTTCGTTTGATTTTGCATTTTTCGAAATTTACAAACCGCGTAACAAAATGACTTTTTCAACATAACATATTTTTGTATTCAAAGAAACGGTCATAAGGGTTGTAAAGTATAATATTAAAACATCAATTTGGTATAAGTACTTTAAAATTTTAATTAATATATTTTCTTTAAATTTTAAAGTTGATTATTCCTTAGTTTCGTAATAAATGATAAAAGGACCATGGCCTGGTAAAAATAATATAGTTATTCGAATTTTGATTATCAAAAAAATCCATCCATATTGATAAAATCATTTTAAAATGATGAAATATTTGTTTAAAACATTTTCAATACAAAAATATATATAATATATAGGTATATTTTAATAGTTATTAAAATTATTTTTATATTTTTATTAAGTTTGAGTAAAATATATACCTTGTGAAATTTTTATTTTTTGACAGTTTTTTTTTTATGTATTTTTCAAAAATCGATTCATTACCTTCTAATGAAATTTTGTGGCAAAAAATGGGCACGTTTGAAATCATAACGTCAAGTTTTCTGGTCGATAACGATGATAACTTACTCGCAGAAAAAATATAAAGCAAATATTTCATCGATTTATCATCGTAATTAAAACGCAAAATATTCTGCGCCGCTCAAAATCTAAAATATAGTAGGTAAATATAAATTATAAAAATATAATAATTATATAAATTTTATAAAGGCATTATTGTTTCTATTTCTAGTTTTTGTTTAAAAATTCTATCTACAAAAACAAATTTTAGGTATTTAAGTTTTAATATACAATTTTTTGTTCTATTTTTTTTTTTTTTTTTGAATTCCCCCTACTCTGTAATAATATAATCATATATTTAATATTTATTTATGTATATAGTAATTAATATACATCTTTGAGCAAGCGCGCTGAAAGATCTGAGAGATGATAATATAGGAGGGACCAAGATTGGTGGGATTCTAGTTCAGATGCTGCGGTTTGCAGATGATATTGCTGTGTAGCAGACAACGAGGAATACCTAGAAAAAATGCTTCAAAAAATTGAATAATACATTTAAACAAGAATACAATATGAATATTAATAAGACGAAGACAAAGATTATATACTAGTTGATAACAGACAACAAAATATAGACGGCAACATAATCATGGACTGTACATTGAGTTGGAAAATGTAAATAGTTATACATACCTCGGAAGCAGGATCACAAGTGACGGGAAAAGTGCCGCAGACATAAAGTGTAGAATAGCACAAGCTGAACAAATGTTTTTCAAAAAGATAAAACTTGTAACGACAAATTCGATACATATAAACATTAGAAAAACATTAATAAAAACACTTGTGTGGAGTGTGGCGTTATATGGATGTGGACCGAAGAAAAATAGAGGCTTTTGAGACACGGTGCCGGCGAAGGATGTCGGAAATTTCTCGGACATAACGAATGACTAATGAAGAAGTTTATCGGATGATAAACGAAAAAAAAAGGTCTATATGGACGACAATCGTGGAGAGAAGAAATAAGTGGATAGGACATTTATATCATAAGAAACAATACAAGGATAACAAATTGTAATTGAGGGAAAACAACTCGAAGGAAAGTCCAAATGAGGAAGGCCTAGGCAGCCATATATAAAACAAATTGTGTTTCAAACGGTAATAAATCGAGAATCGAAGAATGTCGCGTTGAACAGAGAAGAATGGATGAGTATTTCATCGTTCGACCGATTTACGGATTGAAAATATAGTAAATAACTACAATTATACACTATATATAATATGTGTGTTTAATGTTTCTGATTTATACTTATGTAATGTTCCGCGGCGGGTGAAAAGTAACGTGCAATTTCCAAATAACTTGGAAAATTATTTGAAAAAAAAAACTACCTACATAATATTCCGTGTGTTCCTTCCTAAATTCATCAGATTGGTCAGCCACTGCATTTAATCGCTCCTAATTTCAGCAGACGGCCTATCCGCCGGAGGGGAAATAATCAAGCGGATCGCTTTATCAGCAGTCTGCTATTATACGGCTGGTCGAATATAAAACCAGATGGATTTGATAAGAATTGTTCGCGGGAAAAGTTACGGATACGAATATTGATGAAGTGGCGTATTTAATATACAGTACATATTATATTGTGGTGAATCTGTGCCTGTTCTATTCTCATTGCATAATTTTGTGCAATTTAAAATAGAAATTATATTTACCCATTCGAACTGTGTTTACATAGAAAATTTACAAGTAGAAACGATATTGTCATAATTTGTCAATGTTTTGTTTATATTTTTGTAACAAGTGTATAATAGTAGCGAGGGACGTTTTCACAGTATTTTTTCAGTGTAAACGTTTCAAAGTAATGTATACTTATACACACTAAAATTGAATAATTGACATATTAATAGAATAGAAAATATCCCTCCATTGGCAGTGGTATAGATACGATATTTTCTGGGAGGCTAGAGGTTTAGAAATGTTTTATATATATATATATTATATTTATATATACATTAACAGTGGTGTAGTTCACTTATATTTGATATTAATACTATTATAAGACAATAAAAAAAACATCAAAATCGGTCTTTATTAGATAGATAACTACCTATATAGACAATATTATTATCAAGTGTAAGTAACAGCTATAAAACTATCTTGTTTCTGTAGGGAGGAAAATTTCTGGGGGGAGGGGGGTATACCTGTTAAACCACCCCCTTAAATACGCCACTGACTCTAGGTATCTAGATATATATATATATCGAGACATTCTATAGATGTTTAATTTTTGATTATTGTATAAGAAAATATTTTTAACTTACAAATCAATAGGTATTGAGTAACAATTCGTAGAATATTATTTTTGTATAAGTCTATATAGGTACCGTTTTATGTCCCTAAACTCCTAACGGTTCGTGCCTATTGGTAATATCTGTTAAATATTTATTATCGATATTATTGATCGGACAGAGCGAAATCGTCGTCGTGGTTGATTGTGGTCATAAGAAATAACCAACGTGTTCCGGCGTTTAAACAAAACAATAAAAAAACGCTTACCTACCACGTACTTTCTATAGTGTACAATCTAAATTCCTGGCGAGTTTTAAAAAAACTACGTCCGGCCGTGTTCCCGCGAAAAACGGGAAGCGTATTTTTATCCGGTCGGTCGCCCGCAAACGGACGTTCGGGGGCCGAGCGTATATCACCGCCTCCTCCCCCCCCCCTCCCCGCAAAGAAAAACCAAATTTTCCGTGTGCGCGCATACGACATAATAATATTTGCGGTCGGTAATATTAACAGACGAGGCCGGGGAATGAAGTAATCAACTCTCCGGTATTTCGGCGCGCAACCGTTTAATTATTCGAAAATCCCGAAAAACTTTCGGATATTCATTCGAGTTCCTTTTTAAAATTCGCACGCGGCGTTTCCCATTAATTTTCACACCCCATCTCTTGCGCTGCCCAACGTATACAGTACGCTCAACCGACGAAGGTGACTATTATTTCTGTCCGAACGCGTTTTTTTTTTCTTCTTCTTCTTCTTCTCCTTCTTCTTCTTCGTCTGCCATTCCTATCATCAGTTGATTTCCGACGATTGTTTTACAACTGTTGCGCTGCAAAATTACCGTTTAAAAGTTTGATGAATTCACGAGACACCCGGCAAAGTTTTTCTATACGTAAGTACATATCGCCCCCTCCCCACCATATACACTGTAGTACCCCGAGAATTATATTAGTTATAGTATATAAAGTTATTTTCCTCGAGTCTACACATATTCGTTATGTAAGATTAAAATGTTTTATAGATTACGCTTTACATAATTTATATATTCCAGAGAGACTTATTAATTTGATTTTTTTCTCTTTTTTCCCCCCCGTAAAACAAGCATGGATGCGGAAAATCACTTTATAACAGTATATAGGCACTGTACGTTATCAACAAAAGCCTCAACTTTATTATACAAATAAGTACTTACCTTATACGTTTTAAACTACAATCGTTTATTACAAAAAAAAAAAAAAAAAAATATGCATATAAATAGGCAAGGGCTGAATATTATTCATATTGTGACCGGTTTTTATTCATAATTGTAAATTTTCAAAAAATTATTCATTTATGAGTGTTACAGTAATATATTATTTACAAAACACGATAATATGCATTATAAATTTTAATTTCGGTAAAAAATCATGATATTTTATGTATTGTTTTTTTTTTTTTTTTTTTTTTATTTATTTATTTTAAAATATTCGTACGAGAAATAAAGGAAAATTACTATCCAAAACGCATAAACTAAAGTCGAACAATAGGGAATTTAAACAGAGGGGATAATTTTATGGGTGTCTGGTCATTTCGTCGCTACACATATTGGTCACATAAATTTGCTCTGGGTCAATTGATTGCGAACATTATTCACAAAAAAGGAATTGTTCCACTCATATACATATTGCACTTTTTATGTACAAAATGTTCATTTGAAGACAGTCGTGCGATATATTTTAAAATAAAAATGATAAATCTATATACACATTTTATTCATTATATTATATTTTAATTTATTTTTCATCTTATTAGTTTTTGCATTTAAATCAAGATAATATTTTATTCATTTTTAATAAAGTTAAACAATTATATATTACTCTCGTTTTTCGTTAAAAATATGTTTATTGAATTTAAGTAGACTTATTGAAGAGTATTATATTGACAATTAGACATATTTGTAAATTTTAGGTATATAAATACGTAACAAATCTTTGAGTATAATTTAGTTTGAAATCACGGAGAAAAATGTGTACACATATGTTAAAATTATACTGTATGACTTATTTATTTTCCACTCATAAAACAAGACGAATTAAATTAAAAACTAAATATGATTCTGTTATGATGTAATGTAAAATGTATGCCTGTAGACAGTTATTAAGTACTAAACGATCTGGAAATACAATTTTAAAAGTCTGGGCATTAACACTTTGTGGAATATGCAATTAAGTAAAAAGTTAAGTTAATTAATATTCGTTATTAAGCTACTAAACTAATATAATTAATTAATAATTAAAATAATAAGCAATTTTGATTTTAGAAATAAAAATCATTGTGAATTATTTTTGTGTAGTGTATAACATCATAATGAAATTGCAAAGTGCATTGGATACTGACATAATATTATGTAACTCAAATAAAACCAATTAATTGTATTTAATATTATTAACTTAATAATAACTCGTCGAATTTAAATAAAATAAAATTTAGCTTAACAAAAAATGCATATTGTACTTATTATAATTATATAATTGTTTATAGGAAATAAATTCCTTATAGGTACTCAATTACCCAATCATTCAAATTGTTTTAAATTTGAATTTCCGTTTTATCGTACCATAAAAACTTTCAAATATTTACTTTAAATTAATTTGGATAATTTTTTTATACAAACATGCCCAGCTCTTGGTATGGGCACATATAAACATTATCGTAAATTCGAAAAAAATTACCAACGAAATCTATTTCATTAACATTCATTGTAATACTCATATATGTCAGTAAATTCAATTTATACATCCTTAATAACAAAGATGACATTATGCAAATTTAAATTATAGATTTTTTTTCATTTAAGAACTTCTATTTCGGATGAAATTGTTTAATTTAAACGATAAAAACGCGCATCTTCAAATGTCACGGTGTCGTTATATCAATGCTACTATATTGCACATTTTCAATACAAAAGTATTTTCTTCTCTGCGAAGTTTTATTCCTCGTGTCCAAAGTTAAACGTATATAATACGAAATGCGAGTGGCGTCGTCTGTCTGTCCATCGTGCGGTAGAATTCAATAAGCGAAACGATTTTGCTATTCAAACTATTCGTCGTTATGAAATATAGTTTTAACAGAATACGATAGCAGTACATGTTCGTACATTTTCAAAAGTTTTAATTTAAAATTACTACAAATATACCATATTTTATTATTTCAGTCAATATTTTTGAAAGCTGTTGAATGTATTATTTCTACTTGCAATTTCTAAGTATTCTATGTATATAACACTATAGTGAATATAGTATAGTGTGTTCAAAATAACTGGAAAAACTTTGTATCTCCACAATTTTCTAACCAATTTGAATTCAGTTCCATTTAAATATAACAAAACATATAAACACAAATTGTATGCACGTTTTATAATTTTTGTTAATTTACATAGGTAATTACGCATTTTCAGTACCTAATACAATTTTTATTTTGAAACAATAAACCCAAATTTTTGATACATGATTTGGTAGATGGAACTTCTCTAATAGTTATAATTGATTAATTATGGTTCTATACTCAAAATTAACTGTACTACAGTTATTTTATAATTGATGGAAATTCATATTCTGTAAAACTGAAATAACTATAATTTGGTCAATTTTGGGTTCAGAACATAGATTAATAAATGAAAATGACTACTAAAATTTAACCTATATTGCGTGTTAAAAATTTACCGAGTTTCGATCATTCCAAGTTTTTCAAAATAAATAATGATTTATTTATATCATAAATCAAGAAGTCATAAGATGGATAATTTTATTTTTATTTTTAATGAATACTATAGGATAGATACAATTGTAATATTTGATTTTAATGTACCTTGTGAAAAATTTAGCAATAGGAAAATGTATCAATAAATAAATTAAAAATATAAAGTTTATTTACATCGCACAATTTTGGCATACGGATTATATGCATGAAAATTACATTAAAAATTCAATTTACTCAAATCTGGCGTCAAAAATAGGGAGCTTACCGTATAAAAATAGTTCGTTTTACTACACTTTCGCAAATCTAAAACGGGCCAAAATTATAAAAAATACATACAGATGTATTTTGATGGAAAAAAAAAAAAACAATTCAAATTAGTTGAAAGCACAAGCAGATAGCGCGTGTGTCCAGTTATCTCTCACACTACACTATAGGTATAATCAATAAGCGTTGTGTTCAAAATTAATTCCAAAATATAACTTTTATTTATTTTTTTTCGTCGCCTGACACTAGTTTATATATATATATATATGTTATAACTTACATAAATCACAATGAAATGCTATTCTAGTAAACTTATAATATGTATTATACGTATACGCACAGAGTCGAAATTAACTTTTTTAAACCGTTGAAAAAGTAAGTTATAAAATCATACCTTTAGTGCAATATAGGTTGTATACGAATAGTGCCAAACTTTGTGTATTTGTGCCAAACACTGGCGATTTATTTTGTGTGCGCGGGATGCTTTTACTTTTTGGCAAAATCCCGAAATAAACGACTAGAATAATTTTAAATTTACCGAGCATAGTAATTTATGTATTTACATGCACACGTATTATAACAGTTGAACTTCATCACCACGCGCGCACGCATCTATATAAACTTGTATACGGAAACACTGTTGTTTCGAAGCCACCTATCTAAAAAAAAACTGAAACCGACCGTCCAGTCCGAATCCATCCAGCAGATATACGTTTTATTTCGTATATTTCGCGTCCACGAGCCGTTTCCGAAATTTTGAACATTAACGTAAAATATGCCGATTCAAAAAATTCGTGTTTTTACAACGATTATTTCATGATTATTTAATCACCACCACTTGAATATTTACCGGTAATTCGAAATCTGTTACTAATATAACTCCACATTTTAAGAGTTTTCGAATGGTATTATTTCCTATACGTCAATAATGCCATAATAGCTTTTGATCAGTACCGTTCTACGAGTATATCCATAGGTTTTTCCAAACTGTACTGTTTTCTACAGTTCCGTTATGACGTACTAATTCCATAGTAAATTTACAATACGTAAAATACTACGAGTATTGCATTATGCACGACTATATATTATTTGATATTTGGGAGGATAAAAGGACTAACGTTTCTAATCTGTTTTTTAAAACGTGCTGTTTCCTAAAAAAAAAGTACGTTTTGTAAAGCAACATGAACAAAAACCTGTTTATAATTTTTTTTTTTTTTTTTAATTATACTTATTTACATAAAATACAAGTTGTTAAGTAAGGGTGGAAGCACTTTGCTCGTTGGGTACGACACTAAAAGAGAGAAACTATGCCAAATTTATTTGTTATTTTAAAAAAATGTATACATTTATAAAAATGTTCATTTTTAGAAGTTATTTTTTACGTTTGAAAAAAATAAAAATATTACCTCTGGAATGTATAGTCTAGATTCTAGAACGAATTTGATAACAAAACATTTCTGTACACCAAAACTTCTTTTACCACAATATGTTTTCTAGGAAAAAAAATGAATATCATTGTAAAACTAATAGGCTCTCCGTTCCGCTCAAAATCAAAAATTATGTTTCTATTTCATACATATCAGTGATTGGAAAGAATTTCATGAATTTACGTTCATATTTTGTGAACGATACGACAACGTCACTCGTTTCTGTCAAATAGAACGTGAACGTAAACGACATTCATATTTTTAAAGAATTTGAACGATTTTTAAGCTGTTAAAATTAAATTAAAATTTTAAACAAATTTAACGATATTAGATTTTAATATAATATTCAAAAGTCGAATTTCCTTGGGTTTGCTATAAAATGAAAACTATAGTTTCTATAAATCGGTAATTTTTTAGTATTTATATAAGAAATGTGTATATTTTGTTAATAATTGATTAATTATAATGAATGATCAGATGAACGCGTTAATTTTTTTAAAGAACGTGAGTGTGAACGTGTTCCTTTTAAATATATTTAAACGTGAACGTGAACGAATTCAATTTTTAAATGAACGTATACAGTATACAAAACAAATATATGGCACTCCTGAAATTTAAAATTTTTAGAAATAGTACTTTTTATATATTAATCTAACAATTCGCTAATTTTCGAATTCAGCAATGAAGAGTTTAAAATTTAATTTTACCAAAATTATTATAGTTTTAAAAATTGCATTTCTACGTCCATTGGTAAAGAAAATTAAAAGGTTCTAAAACGCATTAAAAACATTTATTTCCTGATTAATTTTAAAAATTCAAGGTAGAGCTCTTGCATATAGTATCCATCGAATTGTTTTGTG
Organism: Pemphigus obesinymphae; assembly: GCA_025469235.1. NCBI lineage: Eukaryota > Metazoa > Arthropoda > Insecta > Hemiptera > Aphididae > Pemphigus > Pemphigus obesinymphae. The sequence goes on from JAIPRL010000632.1 coordinate 47,971, forward strand.
TTTTATACTTGAAAATCGAGTGTCTAAAAGTCGTTTGAAACGCTAGAAGTTTTTCAAATGTGTACATTTTATAATATAAAGAAATTCAAATTATAAATATTTTTTTTTATCCTTCCGTAATATACAATTAAACATTTAAAACACGTATTATTTTTAATCGCATGCATAATGTTACGAGAAACCGTATTATACTTTAGAAGACAGACCAAATTTATACCAACTTGGGATTTTAAAGTTTATATCTAAACGTGTTTTATATTAACGAATTACTATATTATTACGATACCGTAGAGAGTGATATATCGTGTATACACGATTTGATCAGCCGGAGATAACGAAATTTAACTAAATTTACCCGGATATGCTATCTATGTATTAAATTCTATACCATATTATCGTGAGAGTGATTTGGAAAATAATTCACATTTTGTACAATTTCAATTACTTAATCGTACAGATATTTTAGTGTTTCTATAATTATTATCGTCTTTTCCGTAATATAATATATAATTCAGTATTTACTTATGGTTTTCAAGCAAAAATTCCTATTCTTATTGTATTCCTTTGAGCAATATATACAATATATTATCATTATATTTTGATAGAATATATATATATACACGAGTATATTTAAGATCATTAGCCGATATAGTGAATGTCACATCAAATAATAATAAACACAATATAATGAGATATAAATACAATTATTTTGTTATTGTGGTGTTGTACATGCCTAGTTTATTTACGAAGATACTGTTTCTATACCTATGAATTCCATCTATAACGATATCAATAGTGTCAGTACCAGTTTCCGTAAACATTAATATATAGTAAAAAAAAGAAAAAAAATAGACGAATAAACTAAATTAACTAAGCGTTCCACACATCCAAACCAATATAAATATAAATTGTAATACGTAAAAATAGAGTATTATGAAAAAAAAACTTCCATACTACCTACCGTTATTTTAATTTACGGACATTTTGAATATAGTATATCATTAAGAGCATGTTACACTCGCATTTTTTGTCTCTGTCTATCTAACGGATAATATAGCAAAATCACACTACGCAGAATTGAAATTTTGGCGTATAGGTTAAATTTAAAGTATAAACACCTATTACAAAATTTAAAGCGAGGAATATTTTCGAGTGAACCTCATAGGCATTTCGTAAAATATCGTCTGACGAAAAAGTAAAAGCTATTTAAAAAATATCAAAAACTAAAAATACCGTAACTTTTTTTTCTGACAATATTTTACAAAAAGCCCATGAGGTTCACTCGAAATTATTCTTCTCGTTAAATTTTATAATAGGTGTTTAAGCTCTAAATCTAACCAAAATGCCATAATTTCAATTTTGCGTTGTACAATTTTGCTATATTGCCAATTAAATGGACGGAGACAGAAAATGCGGGTATAGCATTCTCTTAAAATACGTTTACGTTTTACAACTACAACTTCTCTCTTAGTAATTTAGTAATCATAAAGCCAAAGTATATACAAAATATGAAAGATGAGAATATTTACTATGGTACTTTTCTGTTAACGTTTTTTCAAGATTTTAGCCTTACAAATAAACGTAATGAAAAAAAAAAAAACGTTAAACATTAAAAAATAATACTGACACATAATTATTTTTAAATTACTTAATATAAAATTTAAATATTTTTTAATTATTGGATTTTAATTTTTTATAAAACTTTATAAAAATAGCCTATGCAGAATCCTTTAAAAAGTGCATGTATAGAAACACAAGACATCACACACACACACACACACACACACCCAATTTTTAAGGGGTTTTGTATAGGCAATTTGTGTGAAATTTTAAGAAAATTGAAAATCCAACAATTCTCAAGTTTTGTGTCAGTACCATTTTTAATTGTCGTATAATCACGATATTTGTTCAAAACATATTTACGCATTTTTCATTTTGATCAACTTGATAATATCGTAGAAAGATGAAATGAAAAATATATTATAGAGAAGAAAATTATCCAGCGTACAATGATTTTTGATAGGTATGTACCTATATTTTTGCATGTTTTATGAGTTGTTAAAATATCGATTTTTTAATATATTTTTTTAAATATCACGGTGATATCCTAAAAGTTACCGGAAAGTTCGACCAATCAGAGAGGTATTTTGTATGGATAGCAGTTACACGGTGAGCGTGAATATCGCCTGTAAGTACAATACACGATGCACGTTAAGATTGAGCTGTGTTGACGGTGACCGGTTTGTGTATTAAGGGGCCTTTGCATACCATCACTGTTTTGGTCAAGAACTATTCATTCTAATTCAAACAGTCTAATGCGCACTCCGGTAACAATTTTGAAAACGTATATAGATTTTTCATTACTTACTCAAGGAAATGACAGTGCCACATTTTCATTTTATATTTTATACTATAATTAAATGTTGAAACTATTTAAAGTTTCCAATATTTTCAAAATTTCGAACATAAACACCTAATTAAATAAAAATCATTTTTAAAAAGTGTTTCGATCATTCTCTCGTAAATGTCATGAAAAATTAGAATATTTTTTCATAATTTAAATTGATAGCTGGTAGGTACTCATTGCGACGTTTGATGGAATTAGAATCACCTATTCGAGTAAAAAATATACATTTTTTCGTAGATATAAAAGTGAGTAATGGGATGCGTGTAATGGCTTTCTGTATACTTTTAATACGGGTTATGATCATGTATACCTCACACAAACCCAAAATCGTACAAAGGAAGTATAATAAAATGCCTAAATAATACTCCTTAGAATTGTGTGATGTGGAAGCCCCTTAAGAAAGCCACTAGAGCCCCAGCGCTGTACGTCAATAAGCAATTTTCATTGACTGATTTGAATTTCACGCCAACGTTAAAACGTTTAAAAGCGGTGAAAATATTAAGTTGAAAATTCTAAAAATGGTGTTTCGAGTTTTTGCTAATTAGTTGCAAAATATTGGAAATATTAGGTTAGGTATACTAGTTTGGATATGATCGGACAAAGTGGGGTTGTCAACTTCACTCACGTTGTGATGAGTCTGTATTTAAGTATTTTATCTATGGGTACTATAGTTTTTATATCTCATAGTAATGAATTTAAAATCGTTGAATTTCAATAGTATTATCACAATTTTTATTAAATTATAATAGTAGGTACATGTTTAATCGGACTTTCGAACATATCTATCTGACGACAATGGTTATATAAAAATACCGTAGATACGGGATATCAATAATAATATAATATTAAAAAAAAAAAAACAAATGGGTTGACAAATCGAACGTTACAGAAACCCCCCCCCCCCCCGTAAAAGTTCATCACTTTATGTGATGCTCTTTTATGCTCGAATAAGTAAGATGCAGCAAGGACTATTTGTTGGAATACAAATAAAACAAACAAGCAGATAATATAATTCGAAATGGACAGAATAACTAACAACGCATAGAAAAAAAAAAAAATAAATAAATAAAAAAAAAAATCCCATAAAATTAGGTAACGGATATTGGTAACTTCAAAGACAGATAAACTGCAGATCATGAACTCGAATAATTACGGAAGAAATATTGACTACGTTTTAACGAAAGTATTCTCTTGTTGCGACGGATGAAGCTCCGCTGTCTGATATTTACGAAGATGAATCACATTATACGTACCACGGATATGTTGTGTAACTGGATCGACGACAGTATATGCATTATTAGCTAATATACGGGTGACTATAAATGGTCCTTCATACAACAGGAAAAATTTATGTATGCACTGATCAACAGCGGAACTTAGACGATGGGATCTAACCAGAACTAAAGTACCGATTGGAAAAATAGTAGGTTTCCCTTTACGTCCGTGACGTTTTTTCCTTCGCTCAGAATGAGATAA